>JAUMHI010000053.1:17513552-17526414 GCA_032359435.1 Enteromius unitaeniatus | reverse complement strand
ACATTAGACTTTCATATATTTTAGATTCATTACACACAACTGAAGTAGTTTCAAGCCTTTTATTGTTTTAATTTTGAACATAATTATTTGAAGACTGACTTTTTTTGTATTTTAAAAACACTTTTCTTTTATTGGTCGGATGAAATATGCAAATTTTTTGGCGTTTTCATGAGCTGTATGCCAAACTCATCAATATTTTTCACAATATGCTAATTTTTTGAGAAGGACCTGTATATTATATGTGATTTGTTTAGTTAACTATAATAACCCTGTCAATCTCTTTTGAAGTGCTGTACAGATGTAGTTCAGAAGTGGTTAATTGCTCTGGTTTTCTCTGTGCAGGACGATCCTCTCGGAAATCTCAATCTGGCTTTGGAAATCGCAGAGAAACACCTGGACATCCCGAAAATGCTGGACCCTGAAGGTAAAGACAGCCGGATACTCTCTAAACTCATCAGATCACACAGTACCATAAGCTCTGATTGTACATGATCACAGAATACTAATATCAGGTTAAAGTTTTCATAATAAAGTATTATTAAACACTGACACATTAAATTAGTCGTTTCAATTTTGTATTTTCTGCATCGTTTTTTAAGAGTTGCCAATTTTGATATTTTAGTGTCTTTAATATATTATAGTTTTGTTAATATTTTAAATTGGAGTATATTTTGTTATTTTAGTTAAAGGTTCAATAATTTTGTTATTCTTTTTATAATTTTTAATTGTATGATTTTTATTTATTATTTACTATTATTTACTTTAAAAAATTGGTCTTTCTAGTATCACTAGTTTAGTTATATTTATAATTTGTCTTGATTTTATCATGTTTATCAGTCTGTTTGTTTATGAATACATTTTGGTATGATTTAATTTTATTAATAGCTGAAATCAAATAAAAAATAATTAAAATATTGCAAATATTTTATTTCAGTAAATGTAATTTTTATTTCAGGTAATGGTTTAATGGTTTAGTCTTTAGTTATAGCTAACGATAATAACCCTGGTTGTATTATGATGTATTAACATTGAATATATAACAGCAGGTGTGTGAATTTTCAACGGTTTGTGATAATAAATAGATTTTAAATGTACGTTCTAAATTTATCCGCCCTCTGATCGTGACACAAACACACAAGGAAGTCACATGACCGCTGGATTATTATTATATAACAATACAGTCCTGAAGCAGATTTAGTGAACGCAGCTGTCAGTGTGTCGTGTTACTGTCGTGCACCTCACGACCTGATGGCCTTCAGCGAGCCTTCCCAGAATGCAATGTAGATACATTTCCCTCTGATTTCTGTGTAATGATGGACTCATTGTGTTTAATTTGAGGTGTAGTGTTTGTTCGTATAACTGTGAGTTTAATTGTTGTGCTATGTAGACATAGTTAACACCCCGAAGCCTGACGAGCGGGCAATCATGACCTATGTGTCCTGCTTCTATCACGCGTTTGCTGGAGCCGAACAGGTACTTCTGCACATTTATCTGATGCATCATGGGTAATTTCAAACACAACGCAGAGGTCATATGATTTCGGTGTGTGTTTATAGGCAGAAACGGCAGCTAACAGGATCTGTAAAGTGCTCGGAGTGAATCAGGAAAATGAAAAACTGATGGAAGAATATGAACGACTGGCCAGTGAGGTACAACAATTTTTTTTTGTTTGTTTTTTCTGGGAAACAAGTATCTTCTGTAGCTTCTGAACAGCAGTACTAAATGAAAAAGCATGATATTAAAGCAAAATAAGAAAAATGTACAAATCTCTATTCTGTTCAAAAGTTTTCACGCCCCAGCTCTTAATGCATTTTTATTTCTTCTGGAGCTTCAGTGAGCATCTGAACCTTCTGTATTAGTTCTATATGAATCTCTCAGTTTGTCCTAGGTGTGAAAAGGCGCATCTGAAAATCATACAGTCATTGCTGGAAATGGTTTAAATACACAAAAATACAGGAAAACCAAGGAGCTGCAGGATTTTTCTGAAAAACAGCAGACAGTTTAACAGTTCAGGACTAACAAGAGACTCATGAACAGCTATCACTGCAGGCTTACTATTTATACTTTTGATGTGAAAGGGCCTTTACAGTTGGCGAAATGTAACTTTGGGGTATTTTTTTAAGTAAAAAACTAATAAACAAGCCCAGCTCAGGTGACAAAAAATGCATAAAATAAAGTAATGCAAAAAGTTCCTTTTTTATGGAGTTATTAATATGGTGGTTCTTTATAGTATAAATGTGTGTGTGTGTTTCTTTTGTGTGTTTAGTTGCTGGAGTGGATCTGTCGCACCACGCCGTGGCTGGAGAAACGGACCCCTGAGAACACGATGGACGCCATGAGACGCAAGCTAGAGGATTTCAGAGACTATCGCCGCATTCACAAACCACCCAAAGTCCAGGAGAAATGCCAGCTGGAGATCAGCTTCAACACACTGCAGACCAAACTCCACATCAGCCACAGACCCGCGTTCATGCCCTCCGAGGGGAAGATGGTGTCTGTAAGACACACACTCAAGCATATGCACACATACATGCAGATCCTGTCATTAGAGTGAGTTAACCTGTGTGTGTGTGCATGTGCAGGACATCACGGCAGCGTGGCAGGGTCTGGAGCAGGCTGAGAAGGGTTATGAAGAGTGGCTGCTCAGTGAGATCAGGCGTCTAGAGCGTGTGGAGCATCTGGCCGAAAAGTTCCAGCAGAAAGCAGCAACACACGAGAGCTGGGCACAGGGTGAGATACTGAGATACACGTTGACTGACCACCAGACACAAGACTCCTGACATATGTGTCCCTGGAGCATCAGCAGCACAGTTATATTTGTAGCAAAAGACAATAATACATTATATTATATAATATAATATATACATACATAAATATGATATTAAATAAAGATCATGTTCTATGAAGATATTTTAAAAGTTTCCTACTTTAAATATATCAAAACCAATTTTTAATTAGTAATATGCATTGCTAAGGACTTCATTTGGACAACTTTAAAGGTGATTTTCTTAATATTTAGATTTTTTTGCTCCCTCAGATTCCAGATTTTCAAATAGTCATATCTCAGACAAATATTGTCCTATCCTAACAAACCAGACATCAGTGGAAAGCTGATTCATTCACCTTTTTAGATAATGTATTTGTGCTCCAGGGTCACAAATAAGCATTTTTAGGATGAACTCACCTGAAAACGTCTAGGTTACGAACGTAACCCACGTTCCCTGAAGGGAACTAAAGGCCAATGAACACTGGTGCACTCAGTCACTGTGTGAGTATAAGAGGGCACGAGCACAGTGCACATGCAGCTTTTCCCTGAAGAGCCGTAGTCGTGGCAGGTGAAAGTGTAACTGTTCCCTCCTTCAGGGAACGTGGGTTACGTTCGTAAACCTAGACGTTACCCTTTTAGTCGAATCACTTCGATGTTACATATGGGAACACCCATGGAACGGGCCACGACTCTGAGGCTGCGTTAAGCGGAGATCCCCCGCCAACTGGTGAGACTGTTTTAGATTTTCCAGTTCGTCATCAGAGGATCTGCGCACAACCTTCTCAACCCTCTGCGGCCCAAGAAGGGGTGCGACAGAGTTGCTTTCAGTGGTGCTGAAGCAAGTGGTTGAGGGCGGAGCACATGAAATAACTCACATTTTTACATGTGGAGTAAAAAATACAATTTCAACTTCACAACTTCACCATCGGACTCACCCTCTGATGGTGCAGAAGACATTTCAACTTCGCGGGGCGCCCCGAAGGACACACTCGGGCCTGCCGTAGCAGGGGGAGTCAGCGGTCTATGCACTCAGAGGTCTATGCTCACTGGATATGCAAAAGACTGGTACAACCGGCCTTGAAAAAGGCCACCAGCTCGTAGGGTTTGCTGACAGCCGCCCAGGAACGCTGTCAGACGAGAGAGCAGGTCTTGCGGGAACTTCTCTGAACGATCGCACCTTCACTTTTAAACAAAAAGTCCAGGGGATCTCCAGCTCCAAAATGGCAATGGCTCTGAAGCGAAAAGCTGCATGTGCACTGTGCTCGTGCCCTCTTATACTCACACAGTGATTGAGTGCACCTGAGCACAATCAGTGCACGCCAATGTTCATTGGCCTTTAGTAAAAGGCTTGTAGGCAATTGGTCTCTCTGGCGAGTTCCCATATGTAACGTTGAAGTGATTCGACTGAAAGGGTAACTATTATTCTGTAAAGAAAGTGTTTGGCATCGTTATGCATCTTAAGTTTAAATTTTAATATGCACAAGCATGAATCAGATTTAGCATATTTAAAAAGAAATTATGATAATAATGAAATAAATATCTAATATATACAGGGGGTAAAAAGAGTATTGAAAGTTATAACTTTTATAAAGAAGATCTCTTTGGTTTTGAAACTTTTTCTTTGCAGCTTCAGGGATGTTATCTCTGCACTAACAGCTCATAACACTCCAAAGAGAAAGGAACTTTTTTAAATTTCATATGACCCCATATGAAATTATTCTGAATTGTATTTTTGATTTCCTTAAATTAGTCAACAGAATAACTGAGCAGCTTTTTGACCCAATACAAGAGTTTTGAATCGTTCTGAGCTGTGTATGTGTGTGTGTGTGTGTGTGTGTGTGCACTGCAGGAAAGGATCAGATTTTGACTCTGAAGGATTTCGAGAGCGCTTCTCTGACAGAGTTAAGAGCTCTGCTGCGGAAACATGAGGCGTTTGAGAGCGACCTGGCAGCACATCAGGACAGAGTGGAGCAAATTGCTGCTATAGCACAGGAACTCAAGTATGACCACTTCCTGTCTCTTTCTCATACCGTCACACTTCAGGTTTTCTACATAAGGGGTCATGTAAAGCTTTTGTTAATAACATGCTTTAAGGCAAGACATGCCTAGTGAAAAATAAACATACATTTATTTCATGTGAAGTATACTACAAATACATTTTCAGATTCGTATACTTTCAGATTCATATAAAATGCCCTGCAGTTGTACTTTTACTACTATACTAAACTGTTATACTTAACGTCTGCTAAATTGGAACAACTAATTTTGTGCTTAATGCACTTTAAGTAGTGCTAAAGTAAAATTAAAGATGCTAAGTATATTTGATTGTTCTGAAGTGGAACTATTGCAAGTACACTTCAGGTACACTTTAAATATTTTGCAATTAAAGACCAATATTATTCAAAGATTCATACAATTCTAATCAAAAGTGACATTAAAACACATTTTAGGGTTAATCTCAAGAAATGTGCACAAATAATACACCAAATAAAAGTATAATTATAATTTTTATATCAGTAATGCTTGAGTTATCTTTCAGTAAATATGTTAATAGATATTAACTATTCTTAGTATTAAATACATGTATTTTAATTATATTACTTTTTTACTAGGGACTACAGGTAAAACATCAAAAAGACACATTTAAGTGTTTATTGTATTGCACTTCTGTTTTGCGTCTGTAGATTTCAATTACAGTGCATATCTTCAAAAGTTTTTTCTCCACGTCAGCAGCACATACAAACACCAAACCTTACAGATTTATTCCTCTCTAAATTCTGAAGGTTTTTGCTGTGGGGTTTGTTCATATGTAATTCACACTGATCTATACAACATTTTACTCTTAAAAACACAGAGAAAATGCTTTTGCTCTGTCTGTTGGCAGTACGTTTTGATTTATGAAGTAATGAACAGAGAAAATCTAAATCCACTCTTGCCTAAGAAACCTTTAACTCTAATATGGCAACAAAATAAAACAAGAAATTTAGCTTTATCCAGTGTTCTGGAATTTATGCAAATGAGTGCATATTTATTCACAGGAGATAATGGCTTGTTTGCACATTTAAACAACATTTTAGAAAACTTGCTATTTTTGTAATCTATTAATTAAATGTTTAGGCTTCCATGTCAGGCTAGAGGAAAGAAAACATCCAAAACACGCCTAAAATGTCTATTTTATTGCACTTTATCTACTAGCGCCTTTAGATTTCAGTTGCAGTACATGTTTTTTAAAAAAACATTTCTCCACTTACATACACAACACTTTACAGTGTTATTCCTATCTATATTCTGAAAGTTTTTACTGAGGGGTTTGTTCATATATCATTGCCCTGATTTTATACAATGTTTTATTAGTGAAAATTATTTGCTTTCTTTTTGTTGACAGTATTTTCTGATTTACAAAATGATAAAAAGAGAAATCAAAAATCCCCTCTGTAAAAACCTTTAACTCTAATATGGCAACAAAATCAAACAAGAAATAAGAAATTGGTCTTTATTCAGTTTTCTGTAAATGTTTGCAAATTAGTTTGTATTAAATAAGATAACACATATTTTGCATGATAAAACATAGCATTATAAGGCTGGCTAAAATATAGTTTTTTCACGCACCTGTAAAAATTTTGGGGTTTTGGATTTTCATAAAGTGTTTTTTAGACTAGTGTAAAGAAAACAGTTTTTTTTTATAGAATTTCATCTGTTTGTGATTTAAATTACATATTTTTAAAACGAGCCACAAATCTCAACTTCAGCAGCACTCACTTATACACACACACCAAACTTTACATTTTATCCATAAACTCTGTAGCCTGACTGTGTTTACAAAGAAATTTGTTCATATATCATTTTCTTGATTATATATTATTATATTTTAATCCACCCAAAAATTGTGAAAATACATTTATTTTACATAATACATACATAATTTTCTGAATTATAGAGTGACAAAAATTAAGATTCCCAAAATTCCCTCTGTAAAAACTTTTGACTAATACAGGGGTGGGCAACTTCAGTCCTGGAGGGTCGGTGTCCTGCAGAGTTTAGCTCCAACCCTAGTCAAACACACCTGAAGAAGCTAATCAATGTCTTCAAGATCACTAGAAAGTTACAGGCAGGTGTGTTTGATTAGGGTTGGAGCTAAACACTGCAGGACACCGGCCCTCCAGGACCCAAGTTGGCCAGCCCTGGTCTAATATGTAAAAAAAATTAACAATAGTTTAAAAACTGACATCATCCAGTGTTTAAATTTTTGTAATAGAAATGGATGCAAATTTAGTGCATATCTCATTAAAAATGACCCATTTGCATTTCTAAAGCTAATATTTTAGAAAACATGTAATAGAAATATATATCTGCAATTATTAATGTAATCAATCAGCTGTGTAAGTAAGACGATAACTATTAGTTATTTTTTTAGCCCATTCATCTGCAGTGTTTTTCCTTTGAAAAACTTGGTAACACTTTAGAATAGATAACACTTGTTAACTACTAACTACCCCCTCAGTAAATTCTTAATTTGCAACAAATAGTAATTGTTTAGGTATTGGGTAAGATCAGGGATGTAGAATTAGCACTAATAAATGGATGATATTCTAGTTATGTGCATGCTAATAAGCAACTAATAAATGAAAGTGATACCAAAATCTTAAAGTACTTTTTTTAGTATAATCTGTTATCTAAATGTTTTACCTCATTCACTTATGGTGTCTTGTCTTAAGAGTAATACAAGAGTAATACTGACCACCCCTTAAGGTGATTTGTATACGGAGACAGAATCTGAACCCGTGTTTGGCGGTGTTATGTGTATGTGTTTTGAATGTGTTCCCGGCTGTAGAGGTACGTCAATGTGGCAGCCGTGCTGGGTTTCTATTGTTCTAAATGCGTTGGGACCACCTGTCAAATTCCCTCTGTGACAATGAGACAATGTCGTACCCAGAAACACACACACACACACACACATACGTCTCAGGATGCATTCAGTGCTCTATTTGTAGAAGCTGCGGTCAGTTGTTCATGCCGGTGCGTCAAAGTGACAGAGGAATCTCACATCAGCTCCGAAATGCTTTCAGCACCTCCATCAGAACAGGTGCCGTCAGGAACATCGTGAACATCTGATCACACACCGATCTTTACATCTATGTTTTATGAGGATCTTTTTAAATGTGACCAAAGGGCATGATCTCACATGTCCTAAAAGCTTGCTCATATGGACCAAACTCAGATTGTTAGACTGATTCATCCTTCGATTTAGTCAACTTTGCAACATTGGAGCATTCACAGATCTTGAACAGAATGTGTCTTCATTTTAAAATGTTTAGATTTTTGTATTGGAAAGCATGACAAAAGTAATAAGAAAAATAAGTGGTTTGCCTTCCATTGTTTGCCTCTCAATTAGACTTTTGACTGTTTTTTCTAATTAAAATATCAGGAAAAAAAATAGACTTCATAAATTCAAAATGATATTTGATTTTCAGAATGTGAGTTTTTTTTTTAGAACTTTCCTTCATTAAATATAGGATGTTTTTTGATTCTTATGGCATTTCAGTAAATCTGTTGTGAGTTTATTCGATTCTTAGAATATGTGAGATTATTGGGACCGTAAAAACAATTCTGTCTTGCTATTGAACAGTTATTGCAACTTAGAGTGTGGTTAAGGAAATATTATCTTTACATTCCTTTGTTATATTAGAGTTTTAAATCTTGATGCTGTTTATATTCCTATTGGTAAACTTGTTAGAATGTAATGCAACTTCATTAGCCGTCATGTCACGTGTCTGAGCTGATACTGCTCTCCTCTGGAAGCATGATGCGCTGCTGCAGAACTTGCACTAAAGAAAAGGAATGAGTATATTAAATATAAATGTGTGTGTGTGTGTGTGTGTGTGTGTGCAGTGAACTGGACTATCACGCCGCTGGTGTCATTAATGCACGCTGTCAGTCGATCTGTGATCAGTGGGATCAGCTGGGAACTCTGACCCAGAAACGCAGAGAAGCTCTGGAGGTGACACACACACACACACACACACATCACATACATAACCACACCTGCTGTCTTTAATGAGTATATATATGTATATATATGAGCACATTACAATGAAGACTGGAGTAATTATTCATTATTAATTCATTTATCCACACAGAGAACAGCTGTTTTAAATCATAATAATATTTCAGATTTTTACTGAATTTTTTACGAAACTTGTGTATAAGTATATATGAAATTATCTATAATTACTGTTAATATTATTTTTGTGAAGCATGCATTGTCTGATATAAGCTTTCTGCTTGAGTTATATTAAACTATATATGTGTGTGTGTGTTTATAAGAGGACGGAGAAACTCCTGGAGACGATCGATCAGCTGTTTCTGGAGTTTGCGAAGAGATCGGCTCCATTCAATAACTGGATGGAAGGAGCTATGGAGGATCTGCAGGACATGTTCATGGTTCACTCAGTGGATGAGGTTCAGGTGATGATCTTCACGTTTTGTTACTTTCGCAAACTTTTATATTAATATCAGCACACACTATTCACTGTCCAAACAATTCCTGATTGATGATATCAAAGGGTATTTGATGATTGATGCTCTTGTTCCATGCATGAATACATCACATAAAGTCAGTAAATGAGCTTTTACACAGTGTACACACAAATTATGCAAACAAAACAAAACAAAAAACAAGCATCTCAAGGGGTTTATCATAGTAATATATTGGTTGTTGTTGTACTCTGTGTGTGTGTGTAGAATCTGATCTCAGCTCACGATCAGTTCAAGACAACGATGCCCGAGGCAGACAGCGAGCGGCAGGCCATTCTCAGCATCTATAACGAGGTGCAGAAGATCGCTCAGAGCTACGGGATCTCTAGCAAACTCACCAACATCTACTGTGACATCACACCCGCCATCATCAACCAGAAATGGGAGAAGGTGTGTGTGTGTCTGTGTGTGTGTGTGTGTGTGTGTGTTTGAGGGTGAGTGTGTGTGAGCGCACTTGTTTATTATGGGGGTCAAATACTATAAAGAAATTAAGTAAAACTTTACCTTTTTGACATTATGGGGATATACAGTGGGTACTAAAGTGTTCAGACCCCCTTATATTTTTCACTTTATATTGCAGTTCATTTAAGTTCATTTGTTTCCTCATTAATGTACACACAGCACCCCATATTGACAGAAAAACACAGAATTGTTGACATTTTTGCAGATTTGCTGCTCAACATTCAAATATATGAATGAAAACCCTCCACCATCCCCGGGTCCACCTGTGGTTCATGTATGTTATGGATATATATATTTACATATACTGTATATGTTTTGTGTAGGTGAAGAATTTGGTTCCTCAGAGAGGCTGCGCTCTTCATGAGGAATTGTCTCGACAGAATGCTAATGAAAGACTCAGACGACAGTTTGCAGGACAATCCAATGCCATCGGGCCCTGGATACAGACACGCATGGAGGTCACACACACACACACACACGTAGACTGGTCTATCTGACACCAGATAACATGATTCAAATGCGAGTAAATCAACAACTCTTCACTGTGATGTGTGTGTGTTTGGCAGGAGATTGCTCGCAGCTCGGTGGATCTGGGCGGCACACTGGAGGATCAGATGAACCAGCTCAAACAGTTCGAGCATGATATCATCAGCTACAAACCCAACATCGACCGGCTGGAGGGAGACCATCAGGTCATCCAGGAGTCACTCATCTTTGACAACAAACACACCGTCTACACCATGGAGGTGCACACACACACACACACACACATACACAAACACAAGTGGGTCACATGCAGTAGCAACGACCTAGCAACCATCCGCAGTACCCTAGAAACCACATAGCAACACCCTAACAACCATGATATCTAGTTCACTACTTACTATATGGTTAGAGTTTGGCTTAGGGTTACAAGTATGTAATTATGCATAATTAAGTGTTATTATAATATTAAGTACATGTAGCAATGACACCTTAAAATAAATGGTAGCACTTTATGTTACAGTCCTGTTCCTCATGTACATACTATGTTTTTATTATAGTAATTACAATAACTAGGTAAAAACCAGGTACTTATCCTGAACCTACCCCTACTCCATGTAGTTACGTTACAGTATTACAGTACTTTCTTTGGTAGGTCTATAATAAAGTCTTGCTTTATTTGTGTTGCATGTGAGTAGTTCCTCCCCAGCATGCTCTGAGTGTGTTTGGACTCACGTGTATCCCGTGTTCTGCAGCACATCCGTGTAGGATGGGAGTTACTGCTCACCACCATCGCTCGCACCATCAACGAGATCGAGACACAGATCCTGACACGCGACGCTAAAGGAATCAGTCAGCAGCAGCTCAACGACTTCAGAGCTTCCTTCACACACTTCGACCGGGTGAAACAGAGCAAACACACACCTAACACTCTTATTCTACATACTATAGCTTTTCTTAATACTTTCAATTTTACTTTTAAATTTCATTTCAGTTAAAGTTTTAGTAATTTCGTTTTTTGTTTTTGTCATTTTTAACAGTTTTATGTTATTTTAATAAAAAAATTATTCTCATTCAAATTTTAGTATAATAATAAATTTTGTACTGTGTTTTTGTGATTTTAGTAGTTTATTTTTATATGTACGTGTATTCATTTTTATTTTAGGTATAGTTTATTTTAATTCCTCATAAAAATAAATGCTATTCTATTATAGTTTTTATTTATATTTTGAATAGATTTTAGTGTAGTTTTAATATTTTCTTTGTAGTTTTTAAATATTTTAAAATAGTTTTTATTTATTTTTATTTTGGTTAATATTTATTTTAATGCTTTTGTTGTTATATTAATTTTTTTTACATTTTGTTTTAATTTTTTATTTAATTTTTAAAACATTTAATTTTGTATTTTAAGTAACAAAAATGTTTATTTAATGGTTTAAATTTCAGGTTTAGTTATTTTAGGTTTAGTCAAACTAAATAAAAATAAGAAATGTTGTTTAACTTGAACTTGATTTTATATACATATAAAATCAATCATATATATATATATATATATGTGTGTGTGTGTGTGTGTGTGTGTGTGTGTGTGTGCACATATGCGCCTTAAGTTAATCAATATGTACAGTATGTATATATATATATATATATATATATATATGTAGTTCAAATAACAAAAATAGTTTTTAATAATTTGACATTTAGATTCAATTTTAGTTTTAGTTAACTGTAATAACCCTGACTAGATTCAACCTGTAAATTACTTCTAACTGATCCTGACTAATAACTTTTATATTTGTGTGTGTTGCTGCAGATTAACCAAAAGAAAGTTTACTGAAGGTTTGACTGGTTAACTTTGGCCAAACAGGAAACCACTACAAACTAAAACAGGTACTAACTGAACTGTAGAACAGAACTTACATTTGTTTAACTATTTACTGTGATATTATGCTTCATATTTAATTCAGCCATCACGCAGAGACACTTTTCATTATTGCTGAGAGGAATGAAGCTTTGAATTTTCGTAAAATGATTCAAAAAGGATTGTGATTTGGAAATGACTCGCTGGTGACACCTGCAGCTCACAACCCTGTAGATGCAATGAAACTCAGCATAAACATGAATGAAAACAGCTTTTATTGAAATTATAATCTATTAAATGGCATGTTTGTTGTTTTTTGCAGAAGAAGAAGGGTGGCATGGAGACGGATGATTTCAGAGCCTGTCTGATCTCTATGGGTTATGATCTGGTAAAGAGCAGCAGCTGAAGCAGTGTTTCTGAACATATCTGTGTGGTTTGAACACTTCTGTCTATGTCTGCAGGGTGAGGCCGAGTTCGCTCGCATCATGTCTCTGGTGGATCCCAACGGCTCCGGCCTGGTCACCTTCCAGTCGTTTGTGGACTTCATGACGAGAGAAACTGGAGACACGGACACTTCAGAGCAGGTCATCGCCTCTTTCAGGATCCTGGCTGCAGATAAGGTATGACCCTGGAGCACAAGACCAGTCATAAGGGTCAGTTCTGTGACACTATACTGTGACACATACATATTTGTATATTATAGATGCAAATATTAGAAAATCTGAGGGTGCAATGCATATTACTAATCAGAAATTAAG
>JAUMHI010000053.1:17487475-17507499 GCA_032359435.1 Enteromius unitaeniatus | reverse complement strand
ATCCACCAGACCTCCTCGAGCCGTATTCACCAGGAACGCACCCTGACGCATCTGACACACACACACACACACACACAGGTGTAATGATGCTGTTTCTCCAGATGATTTACTCTATAGAATCAGTTCATTCTGAGAGCTTGAGGTCAACAAGATGTACACTGGAGGTCAAAAATAATGGATGAAATAATGGACATTTTTTGTGTTTTTTAAAGTCTCCTTTGCTCACCAATGCTAAAGAGAAGCAAATCATTATATTATTATGATTTCTGAAGGATGATGTGACACTGAAGACTGGAGTAATGACGCTGAAAATGCAACTTTGAACACAGAAATAAATTAGAGTTTAACTTATATTTACATAGAACACAGCTGCTTTAAAATACAATACTATTCCACATTTTTACTGTATTTTTGATCTAATAAATGCAGCCTGGGTAAGCACAAAAAACCTAAATAATATTACTAAATAGTGTATACCTGTTTGATGGTGAAGTCGTTGATGAGGTGATGGTTGTGTTCGTTCAGGTTGCAGTGCAGCGAGACGCAGTCGCTCTGATAAAGCAGGTCCTGGAGTGTGTAAACGCGCTGGACGCCCAGAGAGCGCTCCAGACCGTCCTGCAGGTACGGGTCGTAGAAGATCACGTTAAAGCCAAAGACTTTGGCCCTGACGGCAACCGCCTGCCCTGCACGACCTGCCACACACACACACACACACACATCATATCAAAAATGGGAACTATCACAGCGATCCTTTATTACAGAAAAACCATCACACTGACTGTAAATAACATGCTTAAGAGGTTCATTCATGTGTCTCTCATTAATATGTAAAGAAAGAAATAATAATAATGCCTTATACATTAGAGTATAATATAATATATATAAAGTATGACTACTGGTGTTCCTCAAGGCTCAGTTCTAGGACAGCTTCTCTTTTCAGTCTACATGGCGTCACTAGGTTCTGTCATTCAGAAACACGGCTTTTCATATCACTGCTATGCTGATGACACTCAACTCTACATCTCCTTCCATCCTGATGATCCGACGATAGCTGCTCTCACCTCAGCTCGTCTAACAGACATTTCTTGCAGGATGAAGGACCATCAACTTCAACTTAACCTACCTGTGGTTCCATCAAACCCATTCTTTTATCACAATTTCACCTTCCAGTTAAGCATATCATCAATAATTCATTCAAAAAGAGCAAGAAACGCTGGAGTTGTGATTGATGACTTTCTTAGACCAAAGGCAAAACTTCCCGGTCCTGCAGAATTACAAGAATGTTCGGCTCACCTCTGTTCATCAATCTCCATTGACTACCAATAGCTGCTCACATAAAAGTCAAGGCATTCATATTTGCCTACAAAACCACACCTGTCTCTGCACATTTACATAAATTCAGTACTTCAGACATATGTGCCTCTAGAAGCTTGCGTTCTACAAGTGAATGTTGCTTTATTGTTCATCCCAGAGGCACAAAATCACTTTCACAGACTTTTTCATTAAACGTTCCCTCCAACTCAATCCATGCTTAACCATCTTCAAGAGTCAGCTAAAAACACTAAGAACAGTTAAGAACAATCTCTTCCATCTTTATTTCATCATTTCACTTTGATGTAAAAGGACTTTTACATTTACCAAAAATTGATTTTTTTTTTTTTATGAAAATTAAAAACAAACAAGCAAGCCCTTCCCAGATTTAAAAAGTAACGTAATGCAGTACTTTCCATGAAAAGTAACAAAGTAACGTAGTCAGTAAGGAAATATTGTAATCAGGCTGAGAATTATACAGTGATTTTTACTGGAGATTTTTTATATTTTAAATGGGGCTTTCAAGTGATTACTTACCAAAAAACCTAATTACATAATGTGCAGATTAATTAATCAAATGAATGAGATGAATTAATTAACATGCACATCATACGATGATTAGAGAGAAAGTTATTATCAAAGATAACAGTTAATTTAGTGTTATTGAGTCAATCTACAAACAAAAAAAACACTAAATAGACATTTAAAAAAGTAGCTTAAGATTTTTAAATCATTATACAAAAATACAAATATAAATAGTGAAATATAACTATTTTTAAAAAGAAGCTATACTCTAAATATAAAACTAAATGCACCTGTAAGTGATGGTCATTCAATCGTTCCTTCAAATGGTTTACTGAATCATTGATTCACTCGATTCATTTAAAATCATGCATTCATTAATGAATCACTGCTGTGTTTTACAGTAATGCTACATCATATTGCACTACTTTTAAAAGTATCTTTCTCTGGTCTGAGCCTGTCGTCTCTCACCAAAGCCGATGAGTCCGAGGGTTTCTCCGCGGATGCGAGCGGCTCCAGATGCCACTTCACGGATCTGCTCCACGCTCTGAACACGCGTGCCCTCCCGCAGCGCCTGATACAGCCACGTGTTCCTGCGGTACAGATTTAACACATGACACAGCGTCGAGTCGGCTGTCTCCTCCACCGCCGCCGATGGGATGTTACACACTGCAATCCCTGCACACACACACACACACACCTTAGAAACACTCACAGAACATCACTGAAATAACAGCAGTGCTGGGAACATTACTTTGGAAATGGAAAAAGTTACAGATAAGTAACAGCTTTTCTTACTATGAGATCATTTTGAGGTTAAAAAAAGACATAAAAGTATAAACTTATACTCCATATCGCCACGCACTTATAAATAAAGGCTCCTCAGAAGATGTGAGATATTTTGGAGGCTTGTGAAGATCATTGCTCCGCTGAGGAACAGTGAAAGTAAAGCTCCTCAAAAGATCCTGATGATCAGATTTGAGACGCACTGTTTTTTCTAAAACATGACTGACGGAGAATCAAGTACAGCTGAGCTGCTTCACTCCAGTAAGTGTTTATCTTGAAATATAACTGCAGTTATTTGATCAAAATCAGTCCAGATTTGACAGCAGAGAGACACCAGAAGCATCTACAAATACACTACTGGATAAAACACTCTAAACTGTCAATCAGATGACACAAGACATGAGGAGATCTAAATTTGGTGATGTTAGACGTTTGTATGCATAGCAGTGTTGATCTGCTCCATTCCTGTGTTAGTTAGTGTTGATGTTCATTACCCAGCTCTCCAGCCGCTTTGATGTCGATGTTGTCGTATCCGCTGCCAATGCGGATGATGATCCTGAGCGCTTTGAACTTCTCCAGATCTTCTCGAGTCAGAGTGATGGTGTGATACATCAGAGCGCCGATCGCCTCGTTCAAAACCTGCACAGACACCAGCACACTCCTGCTATCCCATAATGCTTCACTGTAGGTAACGCGAGTGTTACTCACTTGAATGTTTCTATAGATCATTATGATGCTTTGGAAGCTGGTCTGAAGTGGGGTTATTTTCAGTAACTAAAACCAAAACTTGAAAGAAAACACTTTTTTGTCAAAGTCAAAGAAAGATTTAAACGCTGCCTTGGCAACTAAATGAAAATAAGTTTATATATACATATATACTTTTTAAGGATACTAAAGGTAACCAAGTAACCTTACTAAAATAATTCAAACTAAGATAAAAAAACAAAAACACAACAATATTACTAGATTTAAATAAAAACATATAGACATTTAAGAAACTCATAAAAACTGATAAATACACACAACAAAATTACTAAAACTGTAATAAAACTAAAAATTAATAGACGCATAGTATAAATGCAGCAAAAACTAAACAAAAAAATATTAAATCTAATTACTATAAATAAGAAATAAAAATAAAACTGAACAACAATTTATAAAATACTATACTATAAAACTAGCATTATAAAAACATTTAAAAAAATTGTTAATATATACTACTAAAACTGATGTACAGTATGTGAGTGTGTTCACCTTCTCGTGGATCTCCTGTGTGGACTGTGCGTCACAGAAGGCCACGGTTGCCAGATCTTTGAGGATGGGCATCTCTACCGTACAGTCCCGCCCGTCCAGCAGAGCCACCAGAGGACGAGGATGCATCGGGCCGTTCACGATCTGAGGCCTGATACCTGCACACACACACACACACACACACACACACACACAGCAGAACTTTAGAGCTTTTGTTTTTGCAAATATGAAACATTCAGAGTTGTATAAAAGTCTCCTATATTTTGTTTTATTCAACATCCAGTGAGCACAAACTCATACATACACACACACACACACACACACATACACGCCTTAGCCTCCAAAAGCACTTAAGAAGATTTCAGAGCATCTGATTTCAACCCAGTGACATCATACAGGAAATTCAGATTAAGACAAGAGAGAACGAGCCAATCACACTATCAGTGCAGTACACAGTAAACAGTTAGTATACTATTACAAACAGTGTTTATCTGTAAATGCATTTCTGTGCCACCCTGGGGAAAAACATCAAACAGGAACATAAACGTCATCATTATAGCAGTTTCCAGCACACTGTGAATCACATAAATTGTAATTTGAAACAACAACATATAATAACATAAATCACTCAAAACTGCTCTCTTGAATTCTCTTCTTGCATAACGAAGCACTGGCATAAATGGGCAGCATTTAGACTCATTTAGACTCTCTTGACCAAAATCATGCAGTAACTGAATCTGATCTGACTATAGCATGAAATGAACACATGTGCATCTTTATTCAATAACTCTTCCTGAAGACAAATTACCTGACACAAATTATTAAATGACTGCCAATGGAATGTGTTTTTGTCAATAAGTAAAAATGATAAATAATTACTGCAGTGAATATTAAAACAACACATATCACAACAAATCAGGGCCGCATATAATAGTATGAACTAAAGTGGTTTTTGCTTTCTTTTTAATTTTTTTGTGAATCAGATATGAGAAAAACATAAAAAACCCTAAAAGTCTGAGTCACATCTGTATCTGCTCAAACACAGGAGCTTTCCCCCAATTTGAGAGAATCTATGAAGTCAATTCACACAGAATCACATGAATTATCATCACGATTCACTCAATAACAGCAAACACACACCATACTGAGCATCTTTATCCATATCTACCAATTCAGCATTTCAAACCTACTTCAAAGTCAAATTTTCTGATTATAAAGCATGTTTTACATGTTTATTTACAGTAAATGAAACTTCATTTGAACTTGATATATGACGTTCAGACATGGTTCAGTATGACAAGGGGGTCAGTGTTAGAGAGACGAAAAAACAGAAGCGAGAGGCTAAAAACTCATGATTAAAAAATAAAAATGAAAACAAAAGAGTAGAAAAGGGTGTCACACAGTCGGTGTAGATATTCAATATCCTGGAGCCGTTCTATTTACAACGAATGAATTATTCACGCCGACCTCCATCCAGAGACACTTCGTACCCAAACTCAACACTGACAGCATTACAGACATATAAACACTGCTCAAATCATCCTTAAACACCACTGAACATGTTTATTTAGAAGCATGCATGAAAAAACTAAAAGGTCGGCCTGATCTGACCTGGAAAGTGAGCGATATAAACACACATCTCACTGAGGGACCTTGTAGGACATGTACTTAAGATTACATAACCACACACACACACACACACGTCTTTAATCTCTCTTTAGTCTTTCTACAGGACACGTACTGAAAACACAAACTGACTCATCCTGCTGCACACATAAGCTAATTAACCCTTCCATACATGTCTTCATTACCCATAATGCACCGCAGCCACAGGTGTTCTGGGCATAAGCAGGTTCAGATGATCCTCCAGCAGGTCACGTGTCTCTCTCTCACATACACACACACACACACACACACATGTCACTGACCTGCGGCGAGCTCCATCCGGCTGTGGTCAGATTGGTCAGTGTGTGTTTGCCGGTGAGTGCCGGATGCTGCTGTGTTTAACAGCACCGTTAATAAACTACTTATGAATCCAACCAACCAAGAGAGTTTAAGAATCCCGGCAGAGTACCGCCCTCTCAACACACACACACACACACACACTTACTCACACGCACACACACACACACACTCATGTAGTGTGTCCATGTTCTCTGGGGTCTCTCTCTTCATAGGTGTAATGGTGTTTCTACTGTACAGACTGTATGTGGTATTGTTCAACACCTAAACCTACCCCTTACAGGAAACGCAACACTCTTTTACATTCTCAAACACTTCATTCTGTGTGATTTAGAAGCTTGTTTCCTCATGGAGACCTAACAAATGTCCCACAAGACCAACATTTACTGCTATTCCTATCTTTGTGGAGACAATCGGTCCCTATAATGTGATAAATATCAAGTGCACTGATACACCCACACACACTTCTTGAGCTTGTAAAAAGTGAGAAAGAAAAGACAAAACAAAGTTAGAAAAAAAGGAAAGAAAGATGGCAGGAGAGGAATAAAGGAAGAAACAAAGAACGTGTTCATAGTAAAGTATTACGTCTCTAAAGAAACTCTCAGAATTGGATTTACTTCTTCAAGCTGAATCAATATTAGCATTGTGATGTCTTTTGCAATGTCTCTTGAGCGTAAGCATTTTGTTAGCCTTTTTACAACCGTATAAAACTAACATTATGTGCATGTGTCAGCTGTAACAGAACTCTCCACACATCAGATCTGCCTCCAGAACACCAACCACCTTCAGCCTGACAAACTCCTCATGTTCACTGAACACAGAAGAACCTAATGAGCCTTCAGCACTTTCCACAGTTTCACTCGCCAAAATCTCGACAAAAACCTAAAATGTCAAGTGAGGCTTATCAAGTGAGTTTTATCAAGAGAGTCTCCAGTCGTGTTCTCAGAGGACTGTGTCTTTGCATATCCTATTAACCCTAATGAGATTTTAGGCTGTAAGACTCTGATTAGGCCTGCAGTGAGGTACAGTGCTCAGCTCTGAGAGAGAAAACACTGTGGGTCCTGTAGACTAAACGTACAGTAATGCAGAATCATGGAGAAAATGTCAGCAAGAAAATGCCTCTAAGTTCAAAACTACGCTTAAACTTGGGGCAGTGACATTGTTCTTCTTAAAATATTGCAGGTCTGAAAACACGATAACGCACTGAGCAATGCACTCAAGGTCACTAAAAACTGCTGCAAAGAATTTCTTCAATGTTTCTGAAGCCAGGTCTATTCAAGTAATTTGAGAAGTTCAGCTAGGATCACAAACACTGAATCACACTAGAGGGGTCTCCTACTCGAAAAACAGAGCATTTAGCTAAATCTGCTTTTGCACATCCCAGTGTTTTAAAATCTGCTGTTAGCAGAAGTTTTAAATCTCTTTTAGAAAGTATTTAATTAAGAATTACTAAAAACAGTTTGCCTTTATGGTCTACACCATCCATATTAGTGCTGGGTTATGATTAATCGCATTTAATCACAACCAAAATAACATATTTATATATAATATAAACAGTATGAATATAAATACATGTAAATATTTTCAAAATATATACTGTTTGTGTGTGTCTTTATATATTCATAATAAATATACAGAGCACACACACACACATATATATATATGTTATTTGTGAGCAAGGACCACAAAACCAGTCATAAGGGTAAATGTTTTTAAATTGAGATTCATGCATCATATGTAATCTTTCCATTGATGTCTGGTTTGTTAGGATAGGACTATATTTGACCGAGATAAAACTATTTGAAAATCTAGAAGCAAAACAGATCAAAATATTGAGAGAATTAATCACTTTTAAAGTTAAAGTTCTTACTAATCAAATGTTTTGACAAAAGAAATATTGCTAATTTGACCCATACAAATATACCAAATATACCTGTTCTACTTATGACTGGTTTTGTGCTCACATATAAACAAAAACTTTTATTTTAGAAGCGATTAATCGTTTCCCAGCACTAATCCAAGCAAGGTACACGTAGAGAACCTTTGATGAATAAACAACGCCTAAGCATCAACAAGCACAAACCTGAAACTAGGTAAAGGTGAAAATAAGATGTAGGGACAGACAGAAATTAGCTTGTTACTTGTATCAGGTGAAGCCATGGTGGAAACAATGACCGGAGGTCCGGTTCTGCGGGTTTGCTTGTTGTTAGGATTAATGGCCTGAGGCTGGAGGGCTGAAGATGCTGGAAGAATAGCACTCTCCACCGGCGCTGCTCCCTTACGCAGTAACTGAGGACTGTGATGAGGGCTATGAGAAGGAGAGAGAGGAGGAAGGTTCGGAGAGCGCTTCATCAGCTCCATAGGGCTGTACGTACTGGAGAAGGTCTTGGGGGCCACTCCTGGAGTCGTCGGAGCTTGTTGTGCAGCAGGAAGGGCGGACATGGCCAGGCCGGTGTGGGCGTTGTACAGAGGTCGTGTTTGAGCGGCGTAGCCCCCAGGACTAACCGGAAGACCTCCAATCGAGCGGACCCCTGGATACGTCGTGGTTTCGAGGAGATGCTGAGACGGAGCGCTGCTTGGCCGGCGTCCGAGGAACTCTCCCATCCTTGGAGAGACAGACTGCAGGGCGCTGGGAGGTTGCTGGATGAGGTTTCCGTCCACGCCGAGTCCCTGCGGCGGCATGTAGAGGTCGTTGCGATGGCTGAAGCTGTTTGAGCGACCCCGGATGATGGCGGTGCCAGCCGCTCCCGTTTTGCAATTGAGGACCACTCGAGAAAGCACCCGCGCTTGGCCCAGATTGGGAGCGACTGAGCGGACGTCGTGGTCTTCCATCACAGCGAGCATAGAGGTTGAATCGAAGCCTTGCTGCAGGAGGAGAGTTATGGTGCTTTCCGACAGGCCCTCGGAACGCAGGAGAGCTAGGAAACTGGGATCCACGGTTCTCTTGGGGTCCCCCGCCGGAGGGTGATGGGCGGCCCCCGGATCATAAGCAGGGTCGTAAGGCATCCGTTGAGTCGGGACAGAACCGTACGTAGGGTTTGCTCGAGGAAGAGTCCCGTCCATGACTGAAGCTGAAGGGTCCACTACTATGCAGGTGGATCCAGAGTCCAGCGGGAGGCCGTTGACGTCGCCGTATATGGAGTGTTCTCCTGGAAATCTAGACTCGATGCCGAAGCAAGCCGGGGAAGCAGCTCTGCTGCGAATACGCTGGCTGTCTGGGATCATCTTGATGGCTAGAGAATCCCTGTACAAGCGGCTGATCTCATGAGCCGAGGGAGGAGGAGGAGGTGGAGGTGGAGGAGGAGGAGGAGGAGGAGGAGGAAGAGCTCCGGGCGCAAGACCAGGAGTAGTTGCTCGAGCTTGCCCTTGATCCCAAGCGGTCCTGACCCCTCCAGCGGCCAGGCCATAATGTGAGCCTGATCTGCTCAGCATGTGCTGGTTCCCTTTATAAAAGCCTTGCAGGTCTTCGGGTGGCTGAGCTGAGAGAGCGATATCAAATGGGTAGTAATCCGGAGGAGGTACGGTGCCACGGACAGCCATGAGATTCCTGTTGGATTCAGTATAAGCAACCCATCAGCCAACTAAACAGAGGAGCCCTTGCGAACGCTGCCACGCTACAGAATGAAAGGCTGATGTTTGTCGAGGAAAGAGGAGAGGACGGTTGTGAGGAGGGGAAAAAGCAGGTGTTTGATTTCACTTCTCATGTTTCCCTACAAAGGTGTGCGATTTCACCTGATCTCTGGCCGACATTTCGTTTTTGCATCACCTGAGGTTGTGCTATCATGTGACTGGCAGGTAAACCCTGAATTATTTAGCTTTGGAAACATAAGTGAGTCAGAACAGACAGAAGATGAATAGGGCAACACACATCTCAGTAACACAGACTTAAAGGAATAGTTCACCAAAAATGAAAATCCTGTCATCATTTACTCACTTCCATTGTAGGAAAAAAATACAGTGGGAGTCAATGATGACCAAAACAGCCTGGTTACAAACTTTTTTCAAAATATCTTCCTTTGTGTTCGGCAGAGCAAAGAAATTCATACAGATGATGACAGTATTTTCATTTTTGGGTGAACTATCCAGCAAAGCTGGATTCTGGATGCTCTGAGCCATGAGGTTTTGATTTTGTGAGAAAACAGAAGGACAGCGCTTTGTTGAAGGGCTCATGCTAATCCAAAGGGGTTTATCCTTCCCTACTGGCCCCACTACAGCACCGAGAGATTAGTGCAAATAAAACCAACTTAATACCACTGTCCCTATCACAAATACTCAAACTTTACTCTCATCTTGTCTCAACATTTCATGGAGATTTCTCTCCAGTGTCAGCGATATGAAGAGCCCAATGCAGCTCTATAGTTTGAGTGGTTGCCATGTGTAGTTCAGTGACACGGTGTTAGGATGCAGTCAACCGGTGTTAATCCTCACACAGATCTGAGCAGAACGCATTAATGCTGAACACTTACAAAGATTCACAAGTAATGTGGACCGTTTGGGCTATTTGGTTTATATTCCTGCCAGTTTATGGCTAATTAATTTAAAGTGGCGCAACAAAGGTTGGTTTGCTTTGCATTTAAATTTTTTTCACATTTTTTGAAACAATGACTTCTATGCATTGGTACTGTAACCCATCTTCTTTGGCTTATACAGATGTTTAAACAAACCTAAAATTAAAAGTAATAAAGCAACTCCATATGTGTTCCTGGAGCACACAAGCCGTCATCAGCACAACTATATTTGTACATTTTGTAAATGAATATATCAAAACTAGTAACATGCATTGCTAAGAACCTCATTTGAACAACAAATTTTGATGTTTTTTGCACCCTCAGATTCCAGATTTTCAAATATTAGTTTGGAAAGACACATTTTAGCCGTGATAAACTTACACATATTTATTTCAATTATTTAATCAAATGTAACTGTTTATTGACAATTTGTGTCTTTTTTCACCATAGACTGTGTCTGATCTTCCTAAAGGTTCTTCTAAGGCACAATGCGAAGTGTAAAATATCTTTATTCTCAAAGACAGACATGCAGTCAAACGCTGAGAGCAAACAAGACTCCACCAGCTGCCCTGAAGTTCACTTCTCACTGTAAGAACATTCACACGCACTGACGGGTCAGTGTCATGATAAATAGTTCACAATCCTTCCAGAGTCTGGAAATATCTGCAAGAACGGCCCAACAAACATAAACATATCTGACAGCAGCTCCCTGAAAATAGAGCTGATCCTTCTTTTAAGGCAAAGCCTTAAAATAAACTCAGCAGAGCAAAAACACGTCTCCAGTGACTGTTCTTATGCTTACGGAGCAGAACAGCATTATTATAATCACATTACCACAGGACTTTCCTCCAAAGAAGAACTTTATACAAACATTATATAGATAGATTTAACAATAACATGTACATGATGATATTAAATCTTTCAAAACATCCATGAGCTGTTTATTCCTAGAATCAGAATTTCTCCTTGTTAACAGCATGAGCAGACGGAATGACAATTTACGAATATGATACAAATTCATGAAATAATTACAAATTGCTATATAAAAACTTGTTTTTATCACCTTATAGTCAGAAAACTGGACATTTTAATGTTTTTAGAAAAACATTCAACTAATGTTATATTTTGGATTAAATAAAAAAAAAAAATCTAATAATGTTTTTTTTATTAAATTAAATGAACATTTTATAATCAAATAATGTTATATTTTGGATTAAATTAAATACAAAAATAATGATCAAATAATGTTATTTTTTGTTTAAAATAAAGTTTAAAAAATTTGTGATTATTAAAAATGAACATTTAAATATTCAAATAACATTCAAGTAACATATTTAGCAGAATTTAACCCTTAAATAACTAATAAATAAATAAATACATTTTATAAAGATTTTAACATAGTGTTTTTATAAAACGAATAGCTCTGGCCCTTGATTCTGACTGGCCTAGTTCAAAGCTGTAGTAAATTACTCTACAAACATACATCTTTGTTTACGTTGCAAACCGTTTCTGCGGAACTACATTGTTTGGCAGAAGAATAATGTTTTTATTAATATCATTACACGTTATTTGCTCTGTTTAATTTAATGAAACCTTACATTTTATAAAAGCAATAAGCCCCATGAAGCTTCTTGCGACCCAAACGATCATGCAAGAGATGTTAGGTGTTTCGCATTTGTGTGTGCAGTATGCATGGATTAGTGTGTGCTGTCTTGAAAGTGTGTGTAAGCAGGTGAAAGTTTAAAGCGCATTTTCGTGTGCTAACAAGAGTCTGGAGAGGAAAACACATGTTAATGTAATCGACAGCTGCGGAGGAACATCTGCAGAAGGCCTCCTGTAACTCCAGCAGCATGTGATTGTGCTCAGACCCTCCCTCACGAGATGAAGACAGACGGAGCAACAGACGGAGACACCACGAGACCAGAGGAGACGTCCAGGGCCCTCAGGCCTGTAATAACGGGGCCAAGATGAGCTGGATCTGCGTTCCCTGCCGTTCCTCTGATTAAACTATCTGTGCTCCATCTCCAGACCACAGGCAAGCTGGATTATGCATAACTCATCTGAAGCGTTGTAATGATTTAATCAGGAGTGTCATCTGACCCGAGGCTCTGGGACACCGCCGGAGATGTCTTTTGTTTTTAAACGGCATGCCATGTTTCATGAAATACACTGATCACAGATTTCACATCAGAGCGGAAACAGAGGCAGTGTTTGGGCCTGAAAGTGAAAGAGCAGAATAAAAGAGTCTCACCTTCACAGATTCTGTCCAGTCGTTGTCTCTTGACTTTGTGTTTGTCGGTCAGAGCCATGCTGACACTCACACACACACACACACGCGTCTGTCTGTGACGTCTAACACACTGATGATCCGGCGGAGCTGGGCATCACTCCTCACAACACCTGCGTTAAACACACACAAACACACACGATTAGAGCCGACAAACACGTTACAGTTCGCTTAACAGTGTTTACAATCAATTCAGCATTCAAGTGACTTGAGAAATGATTCAAACCAACACAAATAAACGTTTTTCAAGTGTGTTTCTGAATGCTTCCTTACACACTCTTCTCTCGTCACACAGTTTGTGAAAGCTGCCTCTCAAACAGCAGAAACACACCAAATCTACAAAACCAGACACTAACTGTCAGCCTTTGACTTGAGTTTAATAAACATAACACAGTTCTCTCTGTAACACACACATCTAACAGCATTTAATATTACAGCAAATGTCTTTTGAGATGTGTTTGTGATATTTCAAACGCTTTGAAAGAGATGCTTTTTGCAGTGCTTGGATTTGTGTCTAATGTTTTGAAAAAGCAGCTGAAAAAAACTAATGCAACAAACATTTTGAGTGTAGCAACACACAGTGACCAGCAGAGGACAGTGAGACTGGCGTGATGAGATCTGAGCGTCCACTCAAAGAGGTCACACACACACACACAGAGGAACAGCTTCTGGGCTTGTGAACTGTGAGGAACATGAGGATTTCCAGAAGCAAACTCAGAATGTGTGTGTCAGTGACTGTGTGTGTGTGTGTGTGTCAGTGGAATCGTTAATGTGTGTGAATAATTTAAAAGGTCAAACCACCTGCAGACTGAAATCCTCTTCAGATGCTCCGATGTCTCATTTCAGACAGAAAATGAGAGAAGTGTGTTTGTGTTGAAGGATATGGATGTGAGATCACCATCACACACTCAACATCTGACGTTCAGAAACATGATGATGTCAGCACAAGTGGGCTATTTGTGACCTAATACTACAGGATTTCATATCAGTTCGTTTGAAAATGTTGCTAAACTTTTAAGAAATGATATTTTCCCACACAAAGTAACTGGCCACATCCACAGAGACACACAGGGACTGCTTTATCATTTATAATTAATACACAGGGACACTCCTTTCAGAAAACATGCATTTAAATAACCAGTTCATGAACAATAACTAATGTTGATGTGACTTTGCCTTCACCTTAAAGCGACATGTATATTCTTTATCTTTCTGAAAGGAGTTTGCAGGCAGAGGAGTGATATGAAGAGGCCAAATTTAATATACAGTCATATAAAAAGACCAAATCTGGTATTAAGTTTGTTAATAAAATATAATACATGGCAAGCAGCTGAGCCCAGAATATATCTACAAACATTACAAGTGTTTTACTGTGAAAAAACATTTAAAGTGGCTTGACGTCATTGATTTACTAAAACATGGATGAAAGGAGCATCATTTGATAAATGACATCTACACAAACATCTCTTTTAAATAGAAATGATATAGGGGCTGAGTAACACAACAAGCCTCGTTTACATGAGAAGAGATGTGTTTGTGCTCAATCCCCTCATTTACGTACAGCAGCACCGATTCACAAATTCCCTCCGATTCACACTGATTCTCTGATTCAAACTGATTCTTTGATTCACTGAAGCACTCTGATTCACTGATTCTCTGACACACACACACACACACACACACAGTTCATGTAGCGTCTCTCTTCTCTCATAGGGTTGAGTTTTAGCGGTGACCTCTGTTTCAACTCTGAAGGTCACGGGGGCAAACACGCCTCTCACACACTCAACCAGAGCTCTCAGCTTTCTCAGGATGCCCCACGATGTGTGTGTGTGTGTGTGTGTGTGTTTCTGCTGTTCTGTATGTTTCTCTGCATCTGCTGGTCAAAGCGATCTCAGTAAACGTGCACACACACACACACACACACACAGCACAGTACTGTATCTGTTCAAATGATGTCCAAATAGAAAATGTACCACTGTCAAGCCATATTTATCTGTACAACACTTTTCATAACATATCATTTTAAAGCAGCTTTACAGAATTAATTCTAATTTTATAACAGATACATATACAGTGGGGCTTGCAACTTTATACTAACTTGGCAGTGATATACAGTTTTTACTAATATTTTAGTAATGAGATTTTACAGTGTTTCAAGTCAATTCTTTTCAATTTAATCTGATTTATTAAACCACAGCAACACCTTCAATTCATTAGTTATTTCATTTTTATAAAATTTTTTCTATATTATTTTGTATTTAATAAATGCTAGTTTATTCAGTTTCATTTATTTTATATATTAAAAACAAAATAATTAAATTAGGTGAATTAAAATAAGTCTTTTAAAGTTTTGTTTTATTTCAGTTTCAGTAACACATTTGTAATTTTATCAGGGAAAAAATTTATTAAAATAAACGTTAACTGAAATAAAATAAATTATTTAAAAATAAGTTTCAATCCAGTTTACATCTAGTTAGGTGTAATAAATGATGTAATGATGTACTAAATTAACTAATAATGAGCACTATATCCATATATATTATATAAAAAAACACAAAAAAAACATTAACATTACTCATATTTTAAAATGAAATTGAATATACATAGCTAATATATATAGCAAATATATACCTAAATAAAAATAGTATCTAAATAATATGAAAATAACACAAAATATATTTATATTAATATTATATTTAAAATATATAAATAAATATATACATTTAAATATATAATTATATATATATATATATATAATTAATTAATAATGACATTGTCTCTTGTAAAGCTGATTTATAGTCGAAACTAAACTATTTAAAAGAAACGATGCTGTTATTTTCCTATTACTGTAAAGCTGTGTTGATATCTGTATTGTATAAAGTGCTCACACTTCACACATCCTCTAAATGCACAGGACCCTTCAAGACCACCTCTCGCATCTCCTTGACCTGGGCCGTGACCTCTGACAGGTGCAGGGTTCAGAGGTCACCCTCCGGAGAGAATGAGACGCTTCATTAGACTCGAGCGAAGCGTACGAAGCTTTTATAGGCCTGTCTCAGTGAAATATCTCCTGCACAGAGCCTCTTTCAGCAAGATTTACAGCTGAGAGACTGGAATAAAACACAGAGGGGCAAACCAGACCCAAACCTCAGGATCCTGGTCGAGATATATCTGTACGCTTGAGTCAGGTGAGAGAAGAGTCACTGTCAGCTGTCACACACAGACCGAAGAACTCTGCTCACAACGGTTTTATCTTGTCCTATTAAAGAGAAAGCCCTCCTTTTCTGCCACGGCACATAAAGCTGTCGTCCCGGGGCTGATTTATCCAGCCATCACAACGCCTTCAATTAATTTCTTGTGTTGCGGGTCTGTAAATGTAATGAGACTGCAGCAGAGAAACTGCTGAGCCCAGTTAATGCAGGAGCACTAATAATAGTCCAAGCTCCAGCGATTCATGATTCATTACTGACCTCTGAGCAAAAACATACACACACTAAAGAATAAAGAAGCTGTGGTTGCCAGAAAAACATGTTTACAGCCAAAAACATCAGTACAGTATAATCTGAATGTAAAGTTATAATAGAGTTTGTTTTGTACATTATACATACTGCAAATAATGCAGGTGATAAAAGAGAAATCACATGAAGAATAACTATATACACTATTATACTTCTATAATCATGAAACACAAATAATACAGTAAACATTCATTAAACTACCGAAGTGATATAAAGCCCAAATGTATATAATTGATAACAAAAACTATTAAGAATCAACTGTGGAGTGTCATGCAGGGCATTCTGGGAATTTACTGTTTTTTTACTGTGAATTATACATTGATTTGTTAAATTTACGCCTAAAAACTGTATAGCTAACAGCATTTTACTGTAAAGTGGCATTAAATGTCTGGTTAGATTTCAGTTTTCCTCTGTATATACTACGGTAACTTACTGTTAAGTTATTTTTTTCTTCCTGCAGCGGTTTTTTTACAGTGCATACATTTTTGTATCTAAATGTAAAAATCATACAGTAGAGAGAGACAGAAAAAGACAACACATAGTTTATAGAAAATAGTTTCTATTACTTCATCACTGTTGTGTAGATATACTGTACTAGTATACAGTAGTCAGTTTAGGCTTCAATGTAAAGCTTTGACACAAATAACAAAACACCTGATCTGAGGAATCAATCAGCATCAACAGCTTCCTGTTGCCACGGAGAAGCCCTCCTGGTTGCTATGGCACCTGTGTGTGTGAAGATCAAAGCTCATGGGTCCACTTCATCTACTGCAGAAACACACCAAACCCCAGAATGAACACAACTGCTGTCTCTGTTTATTTAACCCTGGGCATATTTAATATCACTGGATACTTAATGGATATTTCACAGAAACTGATGCTGGAGACACACTTTTCAATCCTTTGTAAGGGACCTGCATCCTAAAATGTAAAAGACAGCTGTATGTTTACAAGCGTGAAGGCCTAATTAATACTATGAAAATAGGAAATAGGAAATTCATTTTGTATTATATTACATCATTACATTTTTATTTTGACTCATTATAGTTAAGTTCTGTTCTGTTATTTTATGTTATTTATTTATTTAAATCAACTTTCATTTATTTATGTGTTTGCTTATTCTAATCAAATATGTGATCAAAATATTTCAATAATCAAATAAATAGTTTTTCTTTTCTTTAGTAAAACATAAAATACGTTATTCTGTAAAATCTTGAAATATAGTGACTGTCAAAATATTATATTCTATTTTCTATATTCTATTTTCTGTGACAAATGAAATATCATATCAAATCAAATCAAATCAATCAACAGGTTTCCATTGTTTAATTGATTTATTAAATTGTATTAAAAATTAATTCGTTATGTATTACAATAAAACAAATATGTATTATTTTACTCTATTTATTTGTTTTAATCAAATATATTAATACAATGTTATCTTTATTTATTATTTTGATGAAACCAATTACAGACATTTTAAGTTAATTATTTATTTTAACAAATTATATTATAACATTTTCTAATTATTTATGTAAACTCTTCTTTAACAAATTATTTCATTATGTTTATAATCACTTATTATGCAAATAATTCTTTTTTTGCCATAACAAATTATTAAAAAACATTTTTTACAAATAATTATTACAGTAATAAATCTTATTTATTTATTTAATTTATTATTTATTAGAAAGCCGCTTTTTGCAATCTTAACAATTTTGTTTCCCCCAAAATGCCTAAAAATGATCAACATAATGCATTTTTATTTGTTTACTAATAATTTGTTTAAAAAGCATAATAAATGTGTGTTTTTTTTATTAAGATTTGTATGCATTAAATTGATGAAAAGTGGCGGTGAAGACATTTATAATGTTACAAAAGATTTCTATTTCAAATAAAATGCTTTCTATTCATCTCTGAATTCTGAAAAAAAAATACATCACAGTTTCCAGAAAATATGACTGTTTTCATCATTGATAATAATCAGAAATGTTTGTTGAGCATTAAATAAATAAGTATATTAGAATAATTCTGAAGATCATGGGACACTGAAGACTAAAAATACAGCTGAAAATCACAGAAATACATTTAACACATATTCACATAGAAATAGAATTTACATTCAAATAATATTTCACTATTTTTACTGCATTTATGATCAAAAAGCCTCTTTGAGCAGAGCAGAAGAAAACACACTTTTGAATGGTTGAGTAGTATATATCTCATAATCATATCAATCACAGATCTCTTCTGCTTCTCTCAGTGTTTAGTGTTTTTGTGGTTTCTGTCGGTGTGTGTGAGGTTGTACAGAGGTTGTGGAGAACTAAATACGAGCAGTGAAGTTCAGATCAGATATCTGATCAAAGAAACATCCAGCACACTGTTCCCTACACCTCTCCTCTGTGTCTTTACACTCTGTGTGAGGTCTGATGATGCTCGTGTTTCAGAGTCCTGGAGAGCATCAGTACACTTTTACATGCTACCTACTTAGTGCACTCATGACAAACCAGACAGAGCTTTCCATCATAAACACTCATCTGAAGACCGTGTTCATAACGTTCAGAGTGCTTCCTACACAGTAAACACTTAATAGTGCATCCTAGTGGTTGACCGACATTTGAACTGTTTAAATTATTAGCAGCAAATGTTTCTGTTTGGCCGATAAATGTAAAGAAGAACAGCTTTTATTTTGACAGTGCTTGATTAAATAAAGTATATATATATATATTTTTTTTTTTATAGTGTTCTCAAAATCTTTCTTCATAATTATTATAGTAAATATTATTGCATGCAAAGTTTTTTTTTTGTTTTTTTTTCAAAATTAAAATAAAAGTGTTATTTAACTAGAGTGATATCCTGTGATATTATATATATATATATATATATATAATAAACCAAAATATATATTTATAATATTAATAAATAATATAAATAGCATCAATCATATTAATAAATATATTTTAATAATAAACAAATAATATTTTCTATTAATATTATTATTATTTATTTAATATTATTATAATTCAGTACAACTGTTAAATTACAATAATTTATGGCTGCCTTCATCCTGTTTTTTAATTTTCTAATGTTAAAACACTGAGCTCAAATATATTTTTCAGTATAATAATATTCTTTAAGATAATCTCAACAATACTAATATTTAATGTTAATCTTAATATCTTAATTTTTTAACCACAGCATCTATTTTTATTTCTTTAAACAAATCAATTTAATGATTGCACTGGGTCGTATCTCGATTTCAGTTTTTATCTTGAATAATTGTGAATCTTAGCAGATGAGTGTGATGGTGAAGATCAAGTCAAGGTTATTTTGAGCAAAGCAGCTCGTCTCCTTTCTTTCCTGAAACTGAACTGTATTTGTTCTGAACATGTAGGAACCTTCATTAACAAATCATTTCAAGTCATCCTCCAATGCGCCACAAATCACAGTCGGACTCAGAGAATCAGCTGATGCATCTGAAGAAGAACAGATGGCCTGGGTCCAGGTGGAGCAGAGGACGCTGGGTAATTTAATATCCCATTACGCATGTCTGACACAGAAAACAACCGAGACACAGAAGGTCCTGCACTAACACAAGCTTTGTGATCTTTACAAAACGAGTCTCAGATCTTAAGGCTTCATCACTCAATACAACATGAAGATGCATCAATCAAGATGTTTTCTGTGAAACTGAACTTTTCTGCTTGAACAAGAACAAATCTGCCAGTCAGCTCATATCAGATATTTGTTGATTTAAAAATAATTATATAAATAAATAAATAAATAATATATATACATAATATATATATATATATATATATATATATATATATATTTTTTTTTTTTTTTTATTAAATTATAATTAAAAATAAATAAATT
>JAUMHI010000053.1:17474007-17487375 GCA_032359435.1 Enteromius unitaeniatus | reverse complement strand
TCTAAAAATTCTTAAATGTCCTAAATTAGCAAAGGTCTAGTCCTGGCTTAATCTAATCCCTATCCGGGAAACCGGCCTTATACGTTTAAACATTAAGATTTGTACTCAAATAATCAGTAAAACCTGTTCATTAGAAGGGGGTGCCAATTCTTTTGTCCATATAGTTTATTTACAAGTCATTGGTGTTTGGTGATGAGTTAAGATACAAAACATTAAGATTTGTATTCTTGGAAATGCCTTAAGTAGTCAAACCTGTTCATCAGCAGAGGGTGCCAATACTTTTGGCAATTTAGATACCTGTGCAGTGTTTGTGTCGGTGATGAGCTCTGCCTGATGGATGTTGTTGATCTCATCTGTATGATCTCTGCTGTGGAAGACTTTCTCCGCGCTGATGATGAAGATGATGGTCCTGAGGATGAAGATCAGCCGGATCAGAACCAGCATCGTGTGTCTCTGTCCCGCGTCGAGGATTCTCAGCTTCAACTGCACGAGCTTTGTGTCGTCGAGAAACAACAGCGGGAGGATTTATATCTCCACCAAAACACAGTAAATAGAGCTGAGCGTGACGCCACGCGACTCTCACCTGCCCGCGAGACACACCTGCGCGGTATTTCAGTCATAAAACAATCGATATACATCAATACACACAAACTTTTCAATGTAACTATTGTTTTAATTAACATAAATTATAAATGTAATGGCACAAGCAAAAAATTTAAACGTACACTTAAACTAAATATAAATCATATATGTAATCTCATAATAATAAGTTTATTAAACATTTAAATAAAAATATATTTAAATAAAATTGCAATAAATGTAAATTTAATTTAAAGTTATGCCCATCAACAATAAATAATGAAAATATACACATTTTATTTTATTTTTTTATTTTACACTTAATCTTCCATTTAAATAATACAAAAATCACAAAAGTTTTCAAGCAAACAACTGACAATGATAATTTCAGACTGAAAGTTGCTCACAGTCAACATGACACACAGAAGTTGGAAAATAAAAGAAGAAGCTTTAGGTGCAGCACTGATGATTCTAATACATACAATAACACAGAGATATTAATGCAATCACTTATTTAAAAGTTCATTATTTATATCTAATAACTACTGCAAAAGCAGGACTCAGGGGTCAGAGGTCAGGTGAGCAGGGCGTGTGTGATGGCAGTGGCGAGGTGTTTGGCCGTGGGTTTCTCAGCGCAACAGCTGACCGTCAGTCCGTGTGACCGCAGCGCGTCTGCCGTGGTCGGTCCAATCGACGCAAACTGAAGAACACAACGATTATTTATTCTATTTAATATGTGACCCTGCACCACAAAACCAGTCATAACGGTCAATTTGGTGAAACTGATATTTAATTTCATACATAAATAAATACTCTCTCCACTGATGTCTGGTGTGTTAGGAGAGGACAATATTAGAAAATCTGGAAGCTGAGGAGCTAAAACATCTAAATATTGAGAAAATCATCTTTAAAGTTGTTCAAATGAAGTTCTTAGCAATGCATATTACTAATCAGATATGAAGCATTGATATATTTACAGTAGGACATTTACAAAATATCTTCATGGAACACAATCTTTACTGAATATCCTGATGATTTTTAGCATAAAAGAGAAACATGTCATTTTGACCCATGCAGTGTATTGTTGTGTATTACTTCTGACTGCTGCTGTGCTCCAGACTCAGCGTCTCAGAGGCTCTGATTCTGGGTGTCGTACCTTTATCTGCTCCAGCTGAGATCCTGAGAGTCTCCTCACCAAATCCAAACAGAACTTCACTCCGGATGGACTGAAGAACGCCACACTCGCTGGGACGCCCTGAACACACACAGGAGACAGGTGAGAGGCAGCGCTGTGATGAACACACAGAACAGAAGTACGTCTCTGACACACACACACACACACCTGCTGAGTGAAGTATTCAGTGATGTTGTTCTGCAGCTCAGGATGTTCTGATGTCTGATAAACGGTCAGAGTCTCCAGAGGAATATCTGACAGACAAACAACCGCCAGAAAGAAATACAAGAAGAAAATCATTCTGGAATATAATATTTTAATTCAACATAATATAAATAATATGAGACTCTGAGCACAAAAGCAGTCACAATTAATATACAACAATAGCTCAAAATTATCCATTTTTCTTTTATGCTAAAAATCATTAGGATATTAAGTAAAGATCACGTTCTAAGAATCAAAACGTCATTTCTGATTAGTAATATGCATCGCTAAGGTCTTTAATTTGGACAACTTTAAAGATGATTTAGATGTTTTTAGCTCCTCAGATTCCAGATCTTCAAATATTGTCCACCCCTAACACACCAGACATCAGTGGAGAGAGTATTTATTCAGCTTTCACATGATGTATACATCTCAGTTTTGAAAAAATGACATTTATGACTCCAGAGTCACATATAATCTAATACAAATCCTCTGATGCGGTTCTCACGGTTCTTTCTGAGCGCGGTGGGCAGAACTTCACGTTTGATGGAGCCGCAGGGAAAGAAAAGCGGCAGAATCTCTTGATTTTCTCCTGCATTTAACAAAACACAATATTAACAAAGACTCATGGAAATATTAAATATTCTGACGTCATCAGAGAGAATAATAAATAAAAGTAATAATATCAGGGTCATACTCTGTAGGACGAGCAGAGCGAGAGCGTCTGCGGTTCCTGTCTCTTCACCCACAGCATTCAGACCCAACTCTACAACTGAACACTTAAAGCTTTACTACAATTACACAAGCTTCATGAGATGAAACAGTTTCAGTACTGGAAGAAGCTAACGGCAGAAGAACTGTGTTTGTATTGATAAGTGTGACTCTGAAATATTTCAGCACAAAAGAAAACAAATTTGCATGATGATAATTAATCCTATGTTTAGGTCAACAACTGTTAATGTAAAAATGCAAAGAAAAAGAAAATTATAAACATTCATTCTTAGCTATATATATATATATTATATACACTGTATGTGTGTGTCTATCTCTCAGTCGAAGTTTGGGTTACGGTTAGGAGTTCTTCATCCAGGCTGCATTTATTTGATCAAAAATACAGGAAAAACAGTAATATTGTGGAATATTACTACAATATAAAATAACGGGTTTCTATTTGAACATACTTTGAAATCGAATTTATTATGCAAAACTTTATAAAGATACTGATTTATTATTAGAATGATCAATATTAGCAACACCTGTTCTGCCAAATACTTTTTTGGGAAACTGTGATCATTTTTTCAGCATTTAAAAAAAAAAGCATTTATTCAAAAGAAAACTTTGCTATCACTTATACTATAAGTTTTACACACCCTTACTGAATAAAAGTTTCATTTCTTAAAAAAAGAAAAGAATAAAAACATTAGAGTATAGAAATATATTTATTTGAACTCTAGTGCGCTATTCTAATTCTATTCTTTATATTCCACTCTATTGTTTTACTAACTGCTTGTTTTCTTTAAAAACTAAACAAAGACTAACACTAGCTTCTCTATTATTTTGCATTCTATTTGTTTTCTTTGTATTTATTACAATTAACAAAAAGCAAAGACCTCTATTCTAGTTTTGGCGCAAAATATAACTTCGGTATATTCTTTTAAAACAAAATGTAGTAGATTTTTAAAGACACAAGAACAGAGAGAAGACAAGCAGAGAAACACAAAGAGCAGAGGATAAGGATGTCCAGGTGTGTTCAGAACATCATGCAGGTGTGAGCAGATTTACTCAGCTGACAGAAACAAAAGAGCTGATCTAAACACACACACTTCCTTCAGGCACTAAACACACTCTTCAGAGACGTGTGAACGCCAGCGGTGTGTGAGAAACCTGCCTTTGTGTTCGGCTTTAACACACTCGCTCTCTTGTGTGTGAAATTATTTCATACCTGAAGACGCTGTGGCTTTTCCAACAACATAAACTGACTTTTCATTCCATTTGTCTCTCACCGCGTCCCATTCTGGAGAACAGACACTACATACATTAATCTGTCATAATATATTCATCACAACACAAAACAAAACAGAAATAGTCCAAAATCAGGCTTTTTCTTGAAATGTCTTTATCATTTTAGTCATTCATCCAATCATTTATCATGAAAAGTGATCAAAAGCAGCTCTAGGGGCTGAGATCACTTTACTAAACTTTACACGCTTGCATTTTACAGATGCTTCCATCATTGCATTCAAGCTCAGCTTTTTTTAAATTCATGCATTTTATTTTTCTCATATTTTTAACATTTCTCATATTATTTTGGCTTAATTTGAAATATCAAAAACTAAAACAGGAATAAAAATATATAAAAAACTATATATATATATATATATATTAGTGCTCTCAAATGATTAATCACGTCCAAAATAAAAGTTTTTGTTTACATAATATATGTACATGTACTGTGCATATTATATATATATGTATATATAAATACGTACACATGCATGTACATATTTTTAAAAAAATATGCTTACATATTAAATATTATATGAATATATATATACACAGAAATATTTTCTAAATATATGCTGTATGTGTGGTTTTTTTATATACATACACAGTACACACATAAATATATAAACAACATTTTTTAATTCATCTTTTATAGCACTAATATATATATCAACTGCTAAAAATACAAAAATATTAACTAAAATGAAAATGAAAAATTTTCATTCAACATATCACATACTACAAACTGGTGATGTCAGACGACTAATAGCAACCAAAATAAGTGTTTTCGTTTACATAATATGTACATGTACTGAGTGTATATATAAAAATACACACACACGAACATATTTAAGAAAAATATCTAACCTTATTAAATATTTATATATTATATCAATTGTATGAATATGAATATATACATGAAAATACATATATTTGAAAAAATATAAAAATGTTCTTTAATGGTTTCAGCTATAATTATCTAAAAATAACCTTGAATTACAGAATAAGTTACAAAATGAATTAGTTGCGATGTGTGCGGAAAAATAATATATACAATAATTGTAATTATACTGTAATATATAATATGATCAGTTCTACATGAATCATCATCTCGTCAGTCTTCCAGCATGGTGTGATAAAGCACTCACTGTGTGTGTGTTTGTGAGAGTCTAAACAGGTCTTGACGGCCTCCACGGCTCTGGGGCTGGTGAAGATCAGACCTCCGAACCTCTCGGGCTCAAAGAGCTGGTGTTTGACAAACAATAAACCACAACAACATCATTCCACTTCAGGAGCCCTTCAGCGGGGATCAGAATAATCAAGTCTCCAAACTCACCCGCTCAGAAAGCTCATCTAGAGACACAAAAGTGAAGGACAGAACCGGAATCAAAGAAGCCGTGTGTCCACATGAGGCCAGTTCCTAAAATACACACCTAATCATCAGCAACCTCTCATAACACTGGGGTTTTCTGAATATTAGAACACATTACCTGGATGTAAGGGTCTGCTTCACTCTGAATCTCTCGTGGCTCTTTCAGAAGCAGCACCTTCATGTTTGCAGGCATCTAAAACCACTAACACTTCTGCTCGAGTCAAACCAAGATCAGCTTTTCATGCAACAACACCCATAAGAATACACATGTGTCTCACACTGATAACAGGAACACACACTCTTCAGGAACACACACACTCTCTTCAGGAACACACACTCATCAGGAACACACACACACTCTTCAGGGGCCGAGCAGGATCTTCTGCTTTCATGCATTGACTTTATTATGAATCATAACATAGCACACGCGGCTCTTTAAAGCTATTCCTGCGCGGCTGATAAGAGTAATAGTTAGAAGGGTGTAGTTTGATAATAGCTGGAAGCTCGGAGAGAGTGAGTTTGAGCAGTTTTCCGTGTGATTGTGATGTAAACTGAGCAGCAGCGGCGCACTTAGAAACGGAACCGTGTGCGTCTTCAAAATAAAAGTCCAGAGAGTTTATTACTCATGTGCTGGAGAGGAGCGGAAAAAATTGTTGTTGTTGTTGTTGTTGTTGTAAAGTTGCCGTTTAAATTAATTGCAATTTAGTTTTTGTTTTTCTGAGCCAAAAATAAATATCACACATTTTCCCATTATTTACTAAATTTCAGTATAACGCTCTTAAAATCAATTTATGACACATTAAAAGATAATTACTTTCACCCTAAATGCTATTTTAAAATTGCGGTTTTTATAAAATTCATTTAAAACACAATCAAATTCAACATGCTTTCTTTTTCTTCTTTATATTTTAATAAGAGTCATAATAAGCATATTTGGATTTTTACATAAATAATGTGTTACACTGAACGAAAACATTATGCAACATTATTTTATTCTCCAAAAACGTATTCGAAACCCTAAAAGTAGACACGTTATTCACATTTAGTGTGATTTCTATAAAACTTGGAAAACTTTTATTGTTCTTATAAAAAAATGCAACCGTCTGCGCGTATTCTGATTGGCTGAGAGCGCAGCCCTGACTCCTCCCCCTCCCACATATAATTACGAAGTCCGGCAGAAGCGCTCGGTTCCGCTCGAACACAGCTTCATCACTTCAGGGTCACCTGCTGAAGATCTGAAGACTTACAGGATGATGAAGATGAACGAGTCTCTTCACGCGTTCGGCTTCGAGCGTCACTTTAACGATCGCGCCGCGCTCGAATGGTTCAAACAGAACTGGTGAGTCAAATGATCCGATTCACTGATTCATTTCATTTGATTCTATTACTCCAGGTGTGCGTCTGCTGACCTGCGCTCATAAACGACGAATATTATAATGCATACACAAAAGCAAAATAAAATAGGCTGGGCTGCTATATATATATATATATATATATATAAAGTCTGATATGCAGTAATTAAACTTATTGTATAATAATAATAATAAAAAAAAAACAGACAGTACTAGATGCTTAACATGTGACTTTTCTAACATGTATCCTTTAATAAAGGCAGTAGGTTGTATGTAAACACTCCCTGCTCATCAAAAAGAAGCAATAAAGTCTGAGAGAATCACCTTTGACCTTTCGTCTTAAACATCACGGTCACGTTAACGAACGAGATGATGGTGATTCTGTGTGTTCATGTGTGTGATTGTGAACTATTACAGTGTTCAGACAGTTTTACACAACAGTTCTGAGATTGAGTGATCGATATCGGTGATAAGACAGGTTCATGTTGAGGACGCCACAGATTCGTCACCTTTGACCTTTCAGCTGATTGTGACATCAGGATCTGCTCATGTCCTAATAAAGCATCCGGAAAGCTTTTATTTGCAGGTTAAGATCAGGACAGAGATGTTATAAAGCGGTGTGAATTAATACATGTATGTGTGCTATATAAATAACACAGATATGTAATATCTATATTAATAAGCTCTTATGTGTTTCAGGGGAACAGCGATTGTTTTGTCGGGTGTGTATGTGGTGTTTATAGTGCTCGGACGCATCTTTATGAAGGACAGACAGAAGCTGGACCTGAGGAAGCCTCTTATGCTCTGGTCATTATGTCTGGCCATATTCAGGTAGGGTTAAAACAGACAAGAATGATGAGATATCAACTCAGAATCTCAATTGTGTTAAGTTGCTGGGGTATATTTGTAGCAATAGCCAAAAATACATTGCATGGGTCAAAATAATCCTAAAATCATTAGCAGATCAAATATCATGTTTTATGAAAATATTTTGTAGATTTCTAAAACTAAAACACTTTTGATTGGTAATATGCTAGGAACTGTAAAGAGGATTTTCTCAATACTTTTTGCACCTTCAGATTCCAGATTTTTTTACCATGCATCTATGGAACGATTATTTATTCAGCTTTCATATGATGTAGAAATCTCAATTTTAGAGAAACTGCTCCAGGGTCACATATAAACTTACAAATTACAAAAAAACCCACATCATTGTGAGATATAAACGCAGAATAAAGAAAGTGAGAAGTGTGAGATGAATATTTAAAGTGTTATAAGCGTTTACAGCAGGGCCTCTCAATCCTGGTCCACTGTCAGTGTCACACAGAAATGTGACAAATAAGTCATTTATGTCTTTGTGAATGTTCCCAGCGCTAAGCCTGTAGTGTTGAGTTGTGCTGTGTGTTGAAGAGGTCAGATATGATGTGAGTTGGATGGTGTGTTTTATGCTGTTTCCTCTTTGCTGTGTGTGTGTCAGTGTGATGGGAGCGATGCGGACCGGCTGGTACATGTTCAGTATGGTGCGGTCAGTCGGGCTCCAGGGGTCAGTGTGTGACACAGAGTTCTACAGCGCCCCTGTCAGCAAGTTCTGGGCCTTCGCCTTCACTCTGAGTAAAGCGCCTGAGCTTGGTAAGAAAGACTCGGACAAATACACTGTGTGCGGCAGAATTATACATTTCTCTTTTAGGACAAAAATCATTAGGATATTAAATAAAGATCATGTTCCATGAAGATATTTTGTAAAGTTACTACTGTAAATATATCAAAACGTCATTTCTGATTAGTAATATGCATTACTAAGAACTTAATTTGAGCAACTTTAAAGATGATTTTCTCAATATTTGGATCCGATAACTTCTGAGTAAATGCAAAAACCTCACCACTCTAAGCATCTTTTAAATGCATGCAGGTAAATGTAAAATGCTTAGTAAATGATCTTCTAGCACTGCATGCATACTAACCCTAGATACAGTCCGTGATACAGTAAGTGCATTAGTGTTTTCTGTGACATGCACGTCACAGCTGCTGTGTTTGTGTTCAGGAGACACGGTGTTCATCGTCCTGCGTAAGCAGCGTCTGATCTTCTTGCACTGGTATCATCACATCACCGTGCTGCTCTACACCTGGTACACGTATAAAGAGCGCGTGGCCGGCGGCGGCTGGTTCATGACCATGAACTACACCGTCCACGCGCTCATGTACAGCTACTACACAGCTAAAGCGTCCGGCGCTCGTGTGCCCAGACCCTTGGCCGTGTTCATCACGCTCCTGCAGATCACACAGATGCTCGCGGGCCTGAGCGTCCTGGGCCTGGTCTATCTCTGGAAACATGACGTCCACTGCTTCTCCACCACCGATAACCTCATCTACGCCTCGCTCATGTACCTCAGCTACCTGCTGCTCTTCTCCGTCTTCTTCTATCAGACCTACCTCAGACGCTCTGGAGACGAGAAGAGAGAGAAACGAGACTGAGAGCAACCTGTGTTCCTGTCCAATACTGCCCAACCGTCCAGAAACACTGGATTACACGCTCAGAGATTAAATAAGAAAAGAAGAAATAAAAAGAACTGTTTCAGGACGATTAAAAAGGTTTTAAAATAAATGATGTTTAAATATTTTATATATAACGTGTGTGTGTGTGTGTGTGTAACGAGTTCATATGCAAAAGCCACTAAATGTGAACATGGAGGTTTAAAGTGCTTAATTGTCATTAAAAAAATGTCACAATGCAATATATATATATATATATATATTACCATCAAATGTTTGGGATCAGTAAGATTTTTTATATTTTTTAAGAAGTTTCTGGCTGCATTTATCTCATCAAAAATACAGAAAAACTGCAATATTTTTATTTAAATAAGAGGTTTCTATTTTAATATACTAATTCCTGTGATGCAAAGCTGAATTTTCAGCATCATTACTCCAGTCTAAAGTGTCACATGATTCTTCAGAAATTATTCTTATATACTGATTTATTATTAGAATAATCAATGTTGGCATTTTATTTTTTGGAAACTGCAATACTTTTTTTAGGTTTCTTTGATGAATAAAAAGTTAAAAAGAACAGCATTTATTAAATAAACAAACATTTGTATATAAATATTCTACCAATATAAATCTGGCTGAATAAAAGTTTTAATTTCTGACTGACCCCAATCTTTTGAATGATAGTGTATATCGTTAGAAAATATTTCTAATTTAAATAAATGCTCTTCTTTTGAACTTTTTATTCATCAAAGAAAACCTCACAGCTATTACAGCTTCCAAAAAACATTTAGCTGCGCATCACAGAAGTATATTAAACTTTAATGTATATTAAAATAGAACAATGTTATTATACATCGTAATAATGTTTCATTATTACAATATTTTTTCCCATAATTATGATCAAATATATGTCTTGATGAGCATCAGAAACTCCTTTAAAAAGCACTAAAAACTGTTCTGATCCCAAACTGACAGGGATTGTATTTATACATACAGTATATTTCATTATGACATGTTTTAATGACACATTAAACTCAAAATAGTATTTCTTGTGCAGCATTTAAATTTTGGATTAAATTTTCAGAATTTGTTCTGTTTTTCATAAGGTGTACATAACCCAGTTACTTGTTATTTGGGTTTTCTTTATTTTATTCATGCAGAATGTAATTTTGGGTGAATTTTGGTAGGGTGAAATGTGACTTTGATCAAATGTTCTGTGAGATTCATGTGCTAACAGAAGTGTTTTTTTCTGTGTGAATGAGTTAATGGTGTTAATGTTTACAGATGCATTGATTTTATCACCTTTAAACAAAGCCACACATCCTCTGATGACTGTAACCTCCTGTAATGTTGAGTGATGGAAACCCTTCAAAACAACCAAAAATATCAAAAGCTTGAGCTGGAGCTGCTGGATATTACAGGATATTCACACACAGCTACATTTGCCATGAAATGTCCCAATTTAATTCGCACCAAATCTCATTGTAAATGCATACATTTAAGAAAGAATTTAAAATGGTTTACAGAGTTAAATGATTAAAAGTGTCAGTAAATATGAGCTATTTCGATGCTGGTCTTCTGATTCCTAGTCTTGCTGTGAATATCTAGCAGAGATTAAAGCACTTCATTTCTGAGATCCACGTGTAGCTCTAAACCAGTTTGTCTGGAGAATACAGAGTTCATATTGTGTTTGTGGTTTGTCGAGGCCTGTCTGACGGTGGAAAGTTGTCTTTCTGGTTAATCAGCATTCAGCATTTGAGTTGATCTGGTTGATCTAGAGCAGGGGTAGGCAACGTCGGTCCTGGAGTGCCAATGTTTATCTGTTCTTCTAGATCTCCTCAGACATGGTACAGGAATACCAAACATCATTAGAATGCATTTCTCTCAGCTATTATTTCTATAAACAACTGACCAAATGTTTTAAGGTATGAGTATGTTTAAAGTCCAGATCTGCTGTTTACACTGGGAATGTTCTGAAGCATGTGTTTATTAATAATAAACACCTGATAAACATATTTTTAGTCCTGTAATTTCTCAGCAAGGTCTTTTGATCTGAATCTCAACAGTTCATTTCTCCAAAGACCTCCAGTGATTGGTTGATTTTGACATTAAAGCAGTGTTTGTCAGCTTCAAAAGCAAAATGTTTCATTTTGACACATTTCGAACATTTTGAAAACGACTCGTTTCAAAGAGTCGACTCTTTCTTTTGAGAGACAATACATTTACATACGCAGGACTTTCAGATTTAACACTGTGCAGGATGTTTTCGTTCACTTAGAGCTGTGTTACACACACTGCATGAAAGATATCATTTTTCAAAAATCCATAATAGGAGTACTTTTATGACAAATGCTGGCCTCTGCTGGACTGAAGTGAAGTTCTGCTCATGCTGGTGTTTCTCCTCGGAGCTCACTGTGATGACCTGCTGGACATGAGAGGAGGAGCATCAGATGTGTTCCTCTCTCCCAGCATCTCCAGCCCTTCAGACCCTGCTCCTGCTGTCATGTGTTGATCTGGGAGCTCTGACACTGAATGAACATGAGTGGAGTTTCGTTTGATGCAATGCTTCAGAGAAACTCTTTAGGAGAAGGGAGCATGTCTCTGTGGTTTCTGGTCCCCATCAGTTTGCCTGTGTTCACACTGCCTGGAATCTGGACCATGTGAGTATATACCCTCAAATAAGACCAGAGTTTATGTTCATCTGGCCGAATGCATTTAAACTACAGAAGATGTGGTTATTATCAAATGAGATTTATTTATATTGCATTGTTATTTTAGTATTATCGATAAACTAGATTTATTCCTATTTTTAATGTTTTAGTCCTACAGTAGTGATATATAGAGTAACTGTAATGTATAATATACTGAATATATTGTAACTTGGAGATTATATGTTTGTATTTACTTATTAAATGTGTAAATGTTTGCAGTTTGATTTAATTTTAGCTGGATTCGAGTTAAATGCCTTTCAAAAATGTATCACTTTGTTTCTATGCAAAACTCTTTTAGTAGTTCTTAAGAACTGTAGACATTCTGAACAGAGCAAGTCTTTTAACCTCTCTCTCTGTCTCACTCTCAGATATGCGATGGCCCTGAAAAATCAGCACGTTTGTCCTGTGAATAACTGGTGACTATTAAATCTTCTCTTGGTGGAAAACAGAGAACACTGTGATTGACTTTGATTGATATCAAAAGAATCTCCACAACAATAAATGAATACGATTTTGCTGGTGTTTGATTAGATCACATTGATTTTGAGGTTAAAGAGACTGTTTGACTGCCACGTCTCTGTGTTTGTTCAGATTGATCAGTCTGTTAAATGCCGAACTATACAGTTTACTATCTCAAGAGTTGAGTTATCTCACATTCGTTAATGAGAAGGAAGGCTAACCCTTGTAAAATCTTTGTTTTGATTTATTTTTTGCATGGGGTCAGCAAATATTGTCACGGTATGTGTGTGTTTGCAGGGTATATAACGTGACCTGTGAGATGTCTTTGGCTCTTCAGAGTGGATCTGATCTGTGCTGCACGCTTGACAATATCCCACTTATCAGGTTACAAAACATTGTATTTCATTAGAAGATGTGCTAAATAGATATCTTGTCAGACATGTTTTAATCGTGATGTGTGTGCAGTAAATGTGGCGGTGTTCCACCAGAGAGCTGCTGGTTCAGTCTGCTGTGCAGCACTGCTTCATTCGTGGGTAAGTGATTCACTGATTCAGTTCTGAACGATAGAAACACTCGTCTGGGTTACAGTGACTGTGATTTCTGTTTCATGTGTTACAGTAATTGTTATTTTTCTGTTACAGTGACTGTGATTGCTGTTTTGTGTGTTACAGTAATTGTGATTGTTCCGTTACAGTGACTGTGATTGCTGTTTTGTGTGTTACAGTGATTGTGATTGTTCTGTTTGTGTTACAGTGACTGTGATTGTTGTTTCACGTGTTACAGTGATTGTGATTGTTCTGTTACAGTGACTGTGATTGCTGTTTTGTGTTACAGTGACTGTGATTGCTGTTTTGTGTGTTACAGTGATTGTGATTGTTCTGTTACAGTGACTGTGATTGCTGTTTTGTGTGTTACAGTAATTGTGATTGTTCCGTTACAGTGACCATGATTGTTCTGTTTGTGTTACAGTGACTGTGATTGTTGTTTCACGTGTTACAGTGATTGTGATTGTTCTGTTACAGT
>JAUMHI010000053.1:17461315-17473907 GCA_032359435.1 Enteromius unitaeniatus | reverse complement strand
GACCATGTATCTTGTGTTTCATGTGTTACAGCAATTGTGATTGTTCTGTTACAGTGACTGTGATTGCTGTTTTGTGTGTTACAGTAATTGTGATTGTCCTGTTGCAGTGACTGTGATTGTTCTGTTTGTGTTACAGTGACTGTGATTGTTGTTTTGTGTGTTACAGTAATTGTGATTGTCCTGTTGCAGTGACTGTGATTGTTTTGTTTGTGTTACAGTGACTGTGATTGTTGTTTCACGTGTTACAGTGATTGTGATTGTTTTGTTACAGTGACCATGTATCTTGTGTTTCATGTGTTACAGTAATTGTGATTGTTGTTACAGTGACTGTGATTTTTGTTTCGCATGTTACAGTGATTGTGATTGTTCTGTTACAGTGACTGTGATTGTTGTTTCACGTGTTACAGTGATTGTGATTGTTTTGTTACAGTGACCATGTATCTTGTGTTTCATGTGTTACAGTAATTGTGATTGTTGTTACAGTGACTGTGATTGCTGTTTTGTGTTTTACAGTAATTGTTATTGTTCTGTTTGTGTTACAGTGACTGTGATTGTTGTTTCGCATGTTACAGTGATTGTGATTGTTCTGTTGCAGTGACTGTGCAGTGACTTGTTCTGTTTGTGTTACAGTGACTGTGATTGTTGTTTCATGTTTTACAGTAAATGTGATCGATCTGTTACAGTGATTGCTGTTTTGTGTGTTACAGTGATTGTGATTCTTCTGTTACAGTGACAGTGATTGCTGTTTCGCGTGTTACAGTGATTGTGATTGTTCTGTTACAGTGACCATGCATCTTCTGTTTCATGTGTTACAGTGATTGTGATTGGTCTACTGCGTTACGCTCAGCTCATCCATAAGCACAGCAACAGTGTGTTGAACATCGAGGGTCTGTTTGCTGGATGGCTCTGTGCTGCAGGACTCATGATTGTGGGAAACTTTCAAGTAAGAAAACAAGAACAAAGTAGCAACTGACTGTTTGGTTATTTGGTATTTTAATACACTACATTCACCAGGGTTCAATATTAAGATTTTGTGCCTTTTTCCCCTGAGAGTGAAGTGGGATTGAATCTGTAACTGGTGTGGTCTCTGTGTGTGTTCTGCAGGTGGACCATGCTAAAGTTCTACATTATGTGGGTGCGGGTCTGGCCTTCCCAGGCAGTCTGCTGTTTGTGTGTGTGCAGACGCTGCTTTCGTATCGCGCTGCAGAGACGCCAAGAGACTTCCAGATGGCTCACCTGCGGCTGACGCTCACCTCGCTGGCCTTTACCACCCTCATACTCAATATCCTCTCCATACAGTGCTCAGAAAGTCATAAAACCGCTCCATATGGCCATACATGCTGTGCAGTTGTTCCTTAACATTGTGTCCTGCAGGCGGAGTGTTTTTCATCCAGGAAAGTTTTGTTCTCCAGCATGCGGCTGCTATATTGGAGTGGATGTTTGCCATCATCGTGCTGGTGTTTTACAGCTCCTTCTCGGTCGAGTTCGGCTCCATCTCCTCGGAGACTCTCGGCGCTCTGATGACGAGACGAGACGGCATGTTTGAGGAGGGACGGAAACTAGAAAAAGTCTAGACAAACATATGATGTGTGAATCTCAGCCTGAAGAGAACATGAGGATTAAAACCTTTACAACCTTTAGTTGCATTACAGTTGCGTTATGCCATTTTAGAAGCAAAACATTAAATGTCATGTTAATGACTTGTTAGTAAAACATAAATAACAGTAAATACCATATAGAGGGTGAACCAACTCCAGGGTAACACTGTGTCCTAACTACACGTCATAAAAAGTCTCTTTATAGGCTATTTGATTGATCTGTCGTGTCCAGTGTGGAGACCCAAATTGCTTGACCCTAATTTTGACCCTTTTGACGTTCATACTTGCTGCTGGAATCTTGTCACATCACATGTAGTTAGGACACTTTTCCCTTAAAAATCAAATAATGCGTGAATCATAACCCATCGTTCAGGTGAGTATCTCAACTAATAACAATAAAACAAGGCAGTTATGACCAATTTATTCTCTTTCTTGCAATTGCGAGTTTATTTCTCGTAGCTAATTCTGACTTCTCAAAATGCAGATTTCTTTTATTTTTTCTGAATTTGGGATATTACGAACTCAAGTTGGGGTTGAAGTCCATTTCTGAAGGGGAAAAGTCTATTTTCTTACAGATGTGTATTTATAACTAACAATTCTGACTGTATCACTCGCAACTGCAGGAAAAAGTCCGAATTTAGCGTTTATATCACAAAAAAGTCAGAATTGAAATGTAAACGTGCATTTATGAGAAAAAAAAGTCAGAATTGTGAAATTAAAAGTCCAATCATCTTTTTTTTTATTCAGTGGCAGAAAAAAACACTTTCAGATATACTGTAAAAATTAATCTGTAGAATAAGTATGGAAGAGCTGTTTTGTAAAAAATGTGATTTCTTAAAAGGAATATGCACTTCATCATTTATACACTGCTGGCAGCTGCATTGACAATATTTGCATAATTCTGTCTGGATTTATGATGAACTCGAGTTCAAGTGTCTAATAATTCAGTGTTCTTGAGTCAGTCACTGTCTATTATAAAATAAACCATTTGTAAGCTTGAATTATATTACAGTATTGTTTGCACTGTGCTGTCAACATGTGTGTAATATTTCACTGGGTTATCTGCATGTCCACAAAGGAAATATATCAGATTTGTGACCTGCTGTTTCTTTAATGTGTAGGCTATTTATTAAAATGGTTGAATCTGTTTTGCATTTGAAGGAAGACAAGCCATACAATTAAGTAGGCTACTTTAAAAAAAAAAGAGTGTGTGCAAACACTTTGAGTTATTATAGCATAGTCCCAGTATCGTTATAACCAATAAAAACGTGCAACAGTTTAACTTTTCTTAAAATGTTTTTAAACTACGTTTTATTTTCTATTTGTTACCATGGAGATTGTAAACAAACAAGCGAACACAAAGCAGCGTGTCAGCTCGGTAGCTTTAGCGATAATCGCCATTAGACGGTGGTTTGTGAAGAAATAAACCGAGCTGTTGTCCAGGTGCAGTGTTTTGTGAGATGGACTCGCAGTATGTGAGCCGGACTCTGGCGCTCTGTCTCTCTCAGGGTCTCGCCGAGCTCATCGAGCAGAGACCGCCGGATCCCATCGACTTCCTGGCGCTCTGGATCCTCAAATACAAGCAGAACCAGGAGCTCCAGCAGCAGGTGACACACACACACACACTCATGAAGTGTGTCCATGTTTTCTGGGGTCTCTGTCTTCATAGGTGTAATGGTAGGGAGCAGTGCACACTGTGTAGGGACCCTGTGCCTTCAGTCAAGGGTGGATGATGTAGAATCACAATAATGATTGCATCTTTGTGTTCTGTTAGAAATCTGCTTCCCAGAAACAGCTAGAGGAGGAGCAGCGGAGGCTTGATGATGAAACGCTTCATCAGAAGCTCCTTCAGGACGAGGAGAGCCGGATCAGAGCCGCCGAGGACCAGCTCCAGGTCAATCCAGAGCAAACTCAGATTCCCTCTGATGTCTGGTTTGATAGAAGAGGACTATATGAAAATCTACAATCTGACGGAGTGGGGGAAAAAAATCTAAATATTGAGAAAATCTCATTTAAAGTTGTTTAAAAGAAGATCTTAGCTATGCATACTGATCAAAAATGATCCTATATGGATCCTATATATATCCTATATATAATGATTTGTGGCATAGAAGAAAAATGCTCAAGTGTATTGTTGTCTGTTGCTACGATGTTGTTAATAAACGTTCTTCTTCATGTGTTTTGACAGAGTGAGCCGGAATCAGCAGACGAGTGTAAACCCGGTCCTCCAGATCAGGGAGAAGACCAGGTCTGTGTTTCTGCTTTATTTCTTTACGTGTGAAAATCTCAGACTTTAACTCTGAACGTTTGACTTATGACCAGTCAAATACTACAATATTGCATTTCAGTATTTGTTTACTATTATTGTATTAGTTTTTTATATTTTTATTGTTATTTTTTATTCAAATTAATTTTATGTTTTAACATTTTTCTATGTGCCTTTTTAGTGGCGTATAGCTTTACAATTTTTTTTTCCAGGTTTGGATTTATTTTCTTTCATTTCAACTTTATTTTAATGAATAAAACAATTTTTAATAGTTCTAGTTTTAGTTAACAATAACACTTAAAACGAATAAATAAATTAAATATATATATATATATATATAGTAATTGTGTCTTTGTCGTTTAAAAATTAAAAAGTTAGAGTTATGAGATATACTGTAAACTCAGAATTGTTTTATTTTATAAAGTATTGTGAGTTTATATCTTCTTTATTCCGTTGCAGGAACATGCTTCCATAGGCTTGGTAGCTGAAAACATTTGCTTCATATCTTTATAAGTTCAACCTTATAAGCTTTAAACTCCACTGAAGGCATCTTTAGGTTGTGTCTCTCTCAGACAGATGCTGTGGATCAGACGGAGTCAGAGACACTGAAGGAGATCACAGATCCTCCAGCAGAACATCAGGTGATTATCCTCTCGATCATAAAGGTTTACAAACTAAAAGCCCCAGCTCACAGCTCTTTGTGTTTTCCCCACGAGGAGGCAGATCATGGTGAACCCGGCGAAGCTGCTGCAGATGAGGAACAAACCTCTGAGAACCCGAACACAGAGAGATCTCAGTCTCAGGAGGACCACAGAGACACACAGGTGAGATAAACTCGACCATAAACGACCTGTTCCATTACAGTCCAGTGGTCTAATGAACCTTTGTTCCTCTTCAGGAGGAGGCAGACGAGCCTGAACCAGAGAAGACAGAAGAAGATCCTGATGAGAGGCAGACAGAAACTGAGGACAACGTGAGAATACTAGTTTAGACCAGCTCAGAAGATGTAGAATATCATACTATTTCAGTGCTGTTTACTGTCCTGCAAATGTTCTGCATGCATAAAAACAACATCTAAGAAGTATTAATGGCCCTAGAATTAGCAATGGGGAAATTCCAGCTTGAACAATCACTTCACAAAACTGTGTGGAAAAGTTCAATCTATTACAGTATAGTTCATCTGCGTCCTCACACACTCCTCTCTCGTCACAGTTTCTGAAAGCTGACTCTCTCTAACAGCAGAAACACACCAAATCTACAAAACCAGACACTCATTCTCAGACTGTGTGCAAAACACAACACACACTTCTCTCTGTAACACACACATCTAACAGCAATTCATATTACAGCACAGGTTTTTCCAAGTGTTTGCTTTTGGGATGTGTTTGTGATATTTTGAACGCAGTGCTTTGTTTTGTAAGAGATGTGAGGTGTTTTGTATTGTGTGTGCAGTTCTTGGATTTTTTTTTCTTTTTGAAAAAAGATGCAAACTTAAAATAATCGCAATTAAATAGGTTTTTGTTTATGTTACGTGTATTAATATATATATATATATGCATGCACTCACATACAGTATATATTTTATGATTATTTTATATATCGAAAAACTTACATAAATATACATATTTATATATTCATATTAATTTATTTTATATTATGTATAAATATTTTAAATAACATAACATTTGAACACTTATATGCATGCATGTGTGTGTATTTATATATACATGATAAATACACACACACACATAAATATTATGTAAACAAAAATCAGAATCTTTTATTTTGGATGTGATTAATCACCTAAGGACAGCAATAATAAGAATACAAGTTAAAATGTATTCAAACCAGTAAGTAGAAAAGATGCGATCATTCGCTCACACAGTGATTGCTGAAGCTGAGTGAGTTTAAATAGAGTTTAATTTTTCTACAAACTGACACAGACTGAAGATATCACTCCTGTCACTCCTCACAGGAATCAGAAAAACCCGAAGAGATGGAAGAGAAACCAGAACAGGTGATCCTTCACTTCACTCACAGATTGTGTTCCTGTAAAGGTCAGAGAGATGTGATCCGTGTGTGTGTGTGTGTGTGTTTCACACAGGGAGAAGAGGATGGAAGCTAAACCACAACATTCAGCTCTGCTGCTGCTCTGTTAAATCTTATGCATACTGATATTAAATAATAGTTATGTGATCTGAACGTTTGTGTTCTGTCCTTCATTCTATCATTAGTGTGTGCACTGAATCAGCCGTCACTCCTGCTCTAATAGAGTTAATCCAAACTTCATTATTAAACTAGGTTATTACTAACATTTATAGGGAACATGGATTTTAGAGATCTTGTTTAGTTTGGTAGTTTTCACTCTCCATGCAAGTAGCTAAAGTAGCTGGAGTGACCTTACAAAATCCACCCAGAATGCCGTTCTGCTTCATTAGCAGCATGATCAGCTAAAATCAGCGTGAGAAATCTGTTCAGAAAGAGAGAATGTTTGTGCAACTGAGGTCAGTCTCCTCCCAGCTTACACAATAACCACTGGATCCAGATCAGCGTTCCCCGCCGCTGAGCTCCAGACAGAGAGCCGAGCCGCTGCTGAACACTGACCAGAGACCGCAGGAGCGAGTGATGGAGCTGGTGACCCATGCCGTCAGCTCTCTCGCTCTGACCATCGGCGAGGCGTTACGCTCCTTCACAGAGCTGTTTCTCACTCAGCCGCTGAGAGCCACGCTCTCTGATCTGGGTGAGACTGACCTCAGAACACTGGACACAGGTGAGTGACCTAAGTCTGTTCTGGAGACTTTCAGTGACTTATGAGTGAAGTCAGTTCTGTTTCCCATACAGCAAAAAACTAAATATTAGAATAGATTTTTAAATATATTTCCAAATATATATTTGATTTTTGGCCAATTTTTATGGAGGGCCATTGCTTAAAATTAAATCAGATTGGAATTACCTTAAATTGAATTATTAAATAAATGTTGAAATATATAAATAAATTGTTAAATGATTTTTAGAATTATTGAAATAAGTACATGAATGAAAGAATAAATAAATAAATGAAGATTATGTATTTATGCATTTATGTAATTATGTATTTAACTATTTATATATTTCAACATTGATTTAATTTTAAATGATTTTGCTCTGATTTTTTTGTATTTTTGAAAATATGTTTTACTTGTATCATTTTTTTTAAATCATTTAAAATATATATAGCTTTCTCATATATTTTCTAAGAAGATGTCAGTTTCAGTTTCACATCTGAGGAAAATCTGAATATCTGTTTTTATTTAATTTAATTTTTGTTTTTAGTTATTAAATGATAAACTTATCTAATAGATTCTCTAAAAGCAAGTCAAAATGTTATGTTCAGTTTTGCATTCTTATTGGTTGTTTTATTGGCACACAAGGTTTAAAAAAAGGATTATTTCACAAAGCCTCACATATTTCTCTCTCCACGGCTGCTGTCGTAACTGTCTCAGGACTCGTGATTACTAAACACACTGATTTCTCCCCAGTGTCCGGCTAAAACACAGCCTCTTGCTACAGTCTTTATCTTGATTTCATCTCCTGATCCGCAGATGGTCGAGTGTTTAAAGCCAAACAACTGTGGGAGAGTTCAGGAGCTGTTATCATGGCTGTGAGGAGACCGGGATGACTCCTGTGCAGAGAGGTACACACACACACACACACACACACATCTGAGACTTCAAGTATGAATGCAAGTAGTGCATTACAATGTTGCATTACTCCCTATAAATGTAATTAATTATGTTACTTGGTTACTTTTCATGCAAAGAAAAGTGTTACATTATTTTTTAAGACATACTTTTTAAAACCATGTGTGCAGGTTTATGTGGTTTATGAGGACACTAATGTGTATAATGACATGGGTATGACAGGTATTACAATATGAAGGTGTTTTATCAGTGTCCCCGTAATTCAAAAGACTTAAAAAATGCACAGAGTTTCATGTAAGGAGTAGGTTTAGGTGTAGGGTCAGTGTAGAACAATACCACACACAGTCTGTACAGTAGAAACACCATTACACCTATGAAGAGAGAGACCCCAGAGAACATGAGTGTGTGTGTGTGTGTGTGTGTGTGTGTGTTAGGAGGCGTCTGATCTCTCCTCTCTGAAGCCTCAGCTGGACGAGCGTGGAGTGGCTCTGTTTGCTGTGGTCAAGGAGAACATCTCCTCAGAGATCCAGGACTTTAGAGCCTTCTTTAACGGAGAGATCTTCCTGGATCAGCAGGTCTGTCACAACACACACATGCATCCCATCTCACTTTTTTCTATTCATTTTTAATATTCATTCATTTGCTGTGGCTTCCAATACCTGCTCAAATAAAACTCTCCAAAACCATCTAAATTCTTTACTTACATCACAGACCTTTCTATTAAATGGTCCCTCCAGTCCAGCTCGATCCCACCATCTTTAATACACGACTAAAACACATCTCTTCCTTCTTTATTTAAGTGACTTACAAAATGAGGAAGCACTCAGAATCAACATGACTGGCATATCTTCTGTTGATTCAGTTGTCTTCACTTCTAAGCATCCGCTAGATGTTTAAATGTGAATGTGTTGTGATCAGAGAGGGTTCTACGGGCCTCAGGAGCGCAGGATGGGTGTCTCGGGGGTCCTGCGGGCCGGAGTCTGGATGAACGGGTGGAGAGCGTATCAGAGCGGATTCCCGGGAAACGTTCGAGGAGAAGGCTTCGTTCTGGGAGCGGTGTATGTCATTGGACCGGGTCAAGAGGTGTGTGAAGACAGAAAGCGTCATGCACAGATCTAAAGTCATGCGTTTTCCTTCAAAAAAAAAGACCATTTTAACCCCATGCCAAAATAAATCGCTCCCTTCCACCAATGTACAAAATGATTCATAAATGCAAATCATTATTAAAATCCCTTTCTTATATGTGTTTGTTTGTTTTTTTGCGCAGGGAATCCTGCTGGAACACAGAGAGATGGAGTTTGGAGACAAAGTCAAGATATCTGACGTTATTCAAGCTTTTGAACAGATTAATTCTTAACTCAAATTAAAATAGCTTTGCCCTCAATAATCACTCACTTAATGAAAACTCCTTCAGCTTGAGCGTATGTTATTATGAACTAAATATGTATCTTGAAAATCGCAGAATAGATAATGCAAATCTGTCCATATGTAAACAGTAATGATATATGTGTGTAGTTAATGACAGACTGACTCCAAACTCAGATGAAGGATCAGTCTTGATGTTTCACGCTCTACACACACACACAGAAACCTGTAAAACACACCAATAAAACACACACTATAGTCAACCAAATCTGCCTCATTATTACGTCTGAATGCATTGCTGTGTATTGAGCTTGTTTCCAAATTTTCTTGTTCCCCAAACTGGTAAAAAACTAATAATTAATCAAATAAAATAAATAAATGCTAAATGTAAGGACACTGAAACATTGCAGGGGAATGGGTTAAAAACAGAACAGTTATTGATTATTTGATCATTGCAAACATTTTTTGTATGTTTTATAAACTGTTAGATTTAGATATGCAAATGAGTTATTATTTAATGAAATATTTGCTCATTTGCATACATTTCTAGTACAGTTGACAGTTTCAAAATTCTTGATTCATATTTTTTTTAATATTAGAGTCGGAACGGACAGAAAACACTATTTTTGTGTGAATTAAAATGTATATAATCAAGCAAAACGTCAGGATATACACAATATGAATAAAAATGTTGGCTCAGTGTAGGAGAAAAAAAATAATTTTGAGAAAGATGAATTGTAATTATATCTGTTGAAAAAAATAATAGAGTTCTATAAAAGAAACACTTAATAGTGTCTTTAAGATGTTTTCTTTCCACCAGTCTAAAGAAACTCTTGACAAGTACATGAAAAACGTTTGTGCCTGGAGTATCTGCCCTTAAATAAATAAATAAATAAAGCATATTCATTTATAAATAATTATAAAACAATAAAATAACAATAAACAGAAAATAAAATTAAACAATTTCCAAAAAAGATGAAATATTGTATATGTTTACCTGCATGTCATGTGATCATTAATAGACATCACAAAACACATTGATCTGTTGTTAAAATGATAAAATATTAATTTCAAATCTAAGAGGGACTTAAAAAAATATGAGGCTCAAAGTGTTTCAGCTGACTAGTTAAAGTTAGTCAGATTAGTCCAGGCATCCAGCACAATGTGATTATTTATCAAACACATGCTGGTGTGAGACTGTGAGAATACCTCAGAGGAGCTGTGATAGGTCCGAGTGTGTTCTGCTCTCTCTCCTGATTGGGTAAGGCTTGTTTTATGCTAATTGTTCTGTTAGATATGTTTGTGCTTGAGGCTGTAATTTCAGTGTGAGAAACAGGACAAGACATCATCCGCAGCAGACAGTAAGTATTCTTACTGAATTTCGCTTAGCAGTTTTTCATAATTCTCATTCCAATAATTGATTTATTCAAATATTAGCTTCAAGTGATTGTTTTAACTAAAAGTTTGTATTAATTTAACTCAAATTGTATTAATTTAACTGATCAAAATGCTTTGTTTTATTGTGACTGAGCCTCTCAGATTACAGTAATATGAGGCTGATAACTGAAACCAAAACCAAAAAAATCTAAATATTGAGAAAATCTACTTTAAAGTTGTCCAAATGAAGTTCTTAGCAGAAGTGTGTGTGTGTGTGCAGTGTTCCCGCAGGAGGGGGTGTGTGTGGATTTGTGGTCAGCAGGAGTGTGTGTTGTTGTAGTTTACGTTCTGCTGGCAAACACCAATCTGTTTCTGACCAAACCAGACCGGACGTCTCTGAACAGACTGGCCAGCGCCAAGCTCAGATCCACCGCCGGAGGTCAGAGGTCACAAATGCTATTTTTTTCAGCTGCTCACACACTACGAAAACTCTACACGCAAATACAAGAACTGCACACACAAAATGAAAACACCTCACATGCCTAAACATCTCAACACATCTCAAAACTCCTTTGCCACAGATAGATTTTTGTGTGTTAAATTAACTGTGTTGTGTTTTGCATAAAGTGTTTTATGAACTGAGTCAAAGTCTGAGAATTAGTGTCTGGTTTTGTAGATGTGGTGTTTTTCTGCTGTTTGAGAGTCAGCTTGACAAGAGAAGTGTGTGTGTGTGTGTAAGAGAGAGATTGAGAGCAGTCTTCAGCTGCTTTACTATAGTAAAATTAATTGCATGTTAGTTGTTGATGCATTTGCTGTTTGGAGCAGTTCACCTGAAGCCAAGGCATGAAGTGTTGTTTCTCCTCAGATGAAGTGAATGTTAAAGCCGTCTCTTTGTGGGAGCGGACAGGAGCCGTTATTATGGTGGTCAGACGGCCAGGATGATCTCTGTGCAGAGAGGTGTGTGTGTTTCTCACCTTGTCACGTGTATATAATCACACACACACATCCTCACAGTGCTGTGTGTGTGTGTGTGTGTCAGGAGGCGTCTGATCTCTCCTCTCTGAAGCCTCAGCTGGACGAGCGTGGAGTGGCTCTGTTTGCTGTGGTCAAGGAGAACATCTCCTCAGAGATCCAGGACTTCAGAGCCTTCTTTAACGGAGAGATCTTCCTGGATCAGCAGGTCATAACTGGAGCTCCTCATGAGATGACACACACAAAATAAAGCTCCTTATAGGCTTCTTCAGGCATGATTCAGTAAGAAATGCTCAGATCAGGCAAGATCAGAAAAGACATATATTATATATATGTCATAGGCCTATATAATATAATATTAATATATTTTATACATATATACAAATTATATTACTTGATATAGTTTCATTTGTACTTTATGTACTTTCAAGTGTATTTATGAATGGCTGTATATGCAGTCACGAGCCAGTACTATTGTTATGTTAGTGTAAAATATCTTTACAACAAATAGTACATAAATAAACACTATTTACAGTAATTTGATTGGTCAAGCAGTGATTTCTTGACTGTTTCAGATGTGTTTCTACGGTGTAAAGCGGAGGACGATGAGGGGTTTGGGATTCGCTCGGTTTGGGGTTTGGAGGAACCTGCTGCAGGTGTGGAGGAGAGGTTACCGTGGCAACAGGAAGGGGGAGGGGTTTATTTTGGGAGGCCTTTATGTGATTGGACCAGATAATCAGGTAATTTACAACAAACATCCTCATGATACATGATTTTAAAATGTCAAAACATAAAAAAAAATATGGATCTGTAAAGACAAAATATTTTATGGCTGATGAGGCTCCAGACGTCTGATTCCTGATGATTGAGTGAATGATATGATGTGATCTCATGTGTTTGTGTTGAAGGGGATTCTGCTGGAGCACCATGAGAAGGAGTTTGGAGATAAAGCCGATCTCTCAGCGGTCTGGAGAGCTGTCAGACGCATTCAGAAAACAGAAGAGACACATTAGATTCATATCAAAACAAAACACTGCATCTTTGAAACATAAAAAATCAAATGTTTCCTGAAAACTTTTCTCAAACTATTCATGGAATGCATTGTATGTGTGTGTGTGTGTGTGTGTGTGTGTCGTATGAAAGTGTCTAAATGACAGACTGATCCTAAACTCTAAAGAGGGGACGGCCTTGATGATTGACACTTTAGAATCACCAACACACACACACACACACACACTCTCTCTCTCTATCAAACACACACACACACACACATTTATATACATAATGTTTTGTTTTGTCAAGAAAATGTAGAAATGATTATTATTATTTAGCCA
>JAUMHI010000053.1:17442382-17461215 GCA_032359435.1 Enteromius unitaeniatus | reverse complement strand
CACACTCTCTCTATCAAACGCACACACACACACACACTCTCTCTCTCTATCAAACACACACACACACACACACACACACACACTCTCTCTCTCTCTCTCTCTATCAAACACACACACACACACACTCTCTCTCTCTCTCTCTCTATCAAACACACACACACACACACACACACACACTCTCTCTCTCTCTCTCTCTATCAAACACACACACACACACACACACTCTCTCTCTCTCTCTCTCTATCAAACACACACACACTCTCTCTCTCTCTCTCTATCAAACGCACACACTTACTGAATTTAGTTTTTCTCTACTATCCAAAACTGTTCATTTTAAAATATAAATAATTAATGATGCAAATGCTTGTCATGTTTCCTCTTATTTTCTTATTCTTTTCTCTTTAGTCCTTTGTTAAAGTTTGATTATCATATCCATGCTATAAAATAAACTGATTAAATCAAAACAAATATTAAAATAGACTACAGATTTTTCCACGCTAGGACCCATTTCTCAATACTTAGTTCACTTTTGCAGAACTCTTCACACAGTGAGCACAACAGAAGTCTATGTGGGCTTAACTGAGCATCAATTATCATTGTTTTGGCACAAAATGCTCTCAAATGAATGAAAAGTGTAAATGTAGTCTCGTAATAAATGAGCTCGTATAAACAGATGAACGCCACGCTCCGCCTCAGAGTGAAGATTGACAGGTGTAGAGTCCAATAGGAATCTCGCAACCTCCTCCGTGCAGCCAATCAGAGAGCGGGTCACGGCAGAGGACGGTTAACAGAAATGACGCTCCGCGCCTCAGAGACACCTGTAACCCACACAGGTACGAGTTTCGTCTGTCGGTTAAAGTGTCGATTAAAGAGCTGTTGTTGTTTTATACAGGTATTGTTTCATCTGTAGCGCCTCTCAGGTGTGATATTCAGTGACTGAAGCCGCACGGAGCTCTTCATACTGACGGACGGACTCCCGTTACTCACGAATATAATAGAACCGGATCTGCTGCTGATCTCTAGCGTTGCTTTGAACACTTTACTCTCTCTTTGTGCTCGGTAGGTGTCTTGAGATGTGAGTCAGGGCTTGTTTGTGTTAGTTTGATCGTCTGAGGCGCTGAACGAACCCTGAGGAGCGGGATTATAGGGTTAGGGTTAGTAAAAACATCCAATATAACCCACAGCACTATTAATAACATAGCCTGAAACATACAGCTTCAATCATTACAAACACCAAATGAATACTAGAGTAATGCCATGTATTCTAATACTGCTGTAACATTATACCAATATCGATCATTTAATGAATGTAAGGTTAATGTAAAATATTAAAGTACCATTGGGTGCCATCAGGGGAAGCATCACAGTTATCTAAGCAAGTAAAACTCAATTAGTCAATTGAATTTAGCCTGATTCTCAGTTTAAAAACTAGTTTGACTTTTAATAATGCATCACATTAATACAGGAAGAGCTGTAACCACAATAACTGATCATAATTTAAAAGAAAGCCAGTGGACAGTCATATGGATGGCTCTTAGAAATGATTGAAGTGGTTTGGAATGGGTCAGATGGGCTTGGGAAAAAAAATGCAATCAGAATATTAATGTGCCTAATAATTATACATGTGGTGTACTCAGTTTAGTTATTGTTTAGTAATATTTCTAGTAATGTTTTAGTGCGGCTCATTAGTGGTGGGAGTTTGATGGATGGCTGTCTGTGTTTGTGTTGGCAGTGAGCTGAGAGAGGGGTTCTGGGATCAGATGGGACAGAGACTCACAGATGGAGGCTGAAGCAGGTGAAGTGACTCTGAATGAAGCGCATGAGCTCTGAGAGCTGACCGCTGAGCGTGTGTCTGTCTGCAGGTGAGATGGTGAGTCTGACGGTCATCAGGGCCGGTGATGGTCAGCTGGGCTTCAGTGTGCGAGGAGGATCTGAACACGGACTCGGTGTGTTCATCAGCAGAGTGCAGAGAAACAGCGCCGCAGGTCAGCGCTCATGCTGCTTCCCAACATAAAAGAGTTCCAGATATATATTAAATAAGGTCTTCGTGAAAATCTGAATATGTTTTGAACAAGGTTAGGAAACTAGGGTATGACAAACACGATTAATGGCGAGAGAAACAGCTTATTGCATTTTTTTAACACTGCAAACACTTGTTGGGGACATTAATGTGTAAGCACAATAAAAATATAAAGTGTTAGTATATAATACGTTTTATTTTAGGGCTTGCTTAATTTGTTCCAAGGTTATTTTAGTAAAATTGAGATACTACTTTTTTTAGTAGTAAATTTCAGAGTAATTTGTGTTTTTTGTCTTTTTGTATAGGTTTGTTTTTTTATAGGTTTGTTATAGGTATATCATGATACACTAAATAAAAATGATTAATGTCGCTGTGGCAACCAGCTAAATCTATATTATTTTATTTCCGGTAATGTACAGTTTTAGTTAACTGTAATAATCCTGGTCTGTTCCATGCAACGTCTCTGTTCAGGCCAGTAAGAGTCAATTAAGAACTACTAATTTTTTTTGTTTCATTACACAAATGTGCAATTAAAAGTCTCTAGATTATAAAACTGATAGGATTAGTACCATATATGCACTGGTGCATGGGTTCACGACTTTAACTTTATGAATGACACTGTTGCTTATTGTGAAGCTGCTTTGAAACTGCATGCAAAGCACTCCATAGAGATAATAATCGTGACTTGTTGATACTGGTTGTGTGTGTACGCTGATGTGTGTTTGTGTGTAGAGCTGGCGGGTCTGTGTGTCGGTGATAAGCTGCTGGAGGTGAACGGAGTGAGTCTGGAGAACGTCAGCATGAGCAGCGCTGTGAAGGTGTTGATGGGTCATGCTCGTCTCCGTCTGCTCGTCCAGCGGCTGGGACGTGTGCCTGGCCTTCGTTACACTAACGAGAAGACCACCTGGTGAGCATCACCAACCTTACAGAGCGCTCCGGTGTGCAGACCGAAGATCCTCAGCGCTTGTGTGTTTGTGTGTGTCTAGGGTGGATCTGATCCATCGGCGGATGGTGGTGGAGGAAGCAGACGCTCCCGTCTCGGTGTACAGCTCAGACGGAGCGCTGTGTCGAACGGTTCACCTCCATCTCTCTCAACACCAGCCCTGTCTGGGTCTCAACATCCGCGGAGGACGAGAATACAACCTGGGCATCTACATCTCCAAGTCAGTGCAGCAGCAAACACACGTTCAACAGGACTGCTCATTTTATAGCACTTTTGAATTCCTTTGAGGGTATTAACACTGAAATAAGTGAAACAAATCAAACATAAATACTAGATCATTTAAGTCAAAAACAATGATTGTCTGAATATTTAAAATAATTTTTAAAGCTCTAAGTGAGTAAGAGTCCCCAGGGTTATTTTAGTATCATTGAGATACTATTATATTTTTTTATTAATATTTGGAATATGTTTTTTTTATATATATATATATATATATATTGGTTATATATATTTACATGTCGTTAATTATTTATATATATATATATATATATATAAATATGTGTGTGTGTCTGTTATATATATATATATATATATATGTATATACTGTTTGTGTGTATATACATTTAAAATAAACAAAATTTAAATATAACAAATTTTCTGTTTTCATTTCAATTTTAAGGTTTTAGTCATTTTGTTTGTTTTTTAAATATGTCTTTATTTTTATGTCTAAATTTAATTGTTTGTTTGTTTTGAAAATGAGAAACACTACCATGGTAACTAACTAAAATAATGAAAGTTTAAGGTTTTTTTACTTTAGGTTTTAATTTTACTTCAAAAGTTAAGTAACAGAAACTGTTTTAGTCTAGTTACCCTTAATAACCCTGAGTCAGACAGACCAATAAAATCTAAAACAGTCTATACCGAACCACAAAAGAGCCCAATACAACCTCTAAAACCACACTAGACACAAGACCACATTAAAAACACGTTGTTATTGGAGTAATGATGCGAACGGAACACCAGTGTTGTGTCTGATCGGCTGATTCCAGGCTGGATCCTGGGGGTCTGGCGGAACAGGGCGGAGTTAAGATGGGCGATCAGATCCTTTCTGCCAATGGCGTGAGCTTTGAGAACATCAACCATTACAGAGCAGTGGAAGTGCTAAAGAGTCAACCTCATGTCATACTGACTATAAAAGTGAGTCTCACACACACACACAGCAGATGGCTGATGTGGCTCTCTGGTTTCTGTGTCTCAGGCTGTGCATTATTCACTCTGTTCCTGGATCAGGTATTCTTGCAAACTCCATATTAATCACACCACCTTTCCAAACATTCATGACCAAGACCCAGATTAACAGTTTGGAGCTAATAATGACTCACTGCTGTGTGTTAATGCTTCTTTTTTTGCCAGTGACGTTTTTCTAACACAGGGTTTCACAAAAAAATAATCAAAAGCTAGTAAATCATTAAAGATGTAAAAAATAAAAATGGTCAATTAAAATGATTACTAAAAAATAAATGTTTTATATATCATATTTGTTTGAAAATTAATTTAATATATTTTTTAAAAATAATGATAAAAAAAATTAAAATACAATATTTTAAAATCAAAAAAATTAAACGTAACACTAAAATTAAATCATAAAAAATGCACCATTAAAGTAATTTTATTAATTAAATGATAAGAATGAAATCAGCCAAAAACAGCACAAAAATTATTTAAAAAATACATCAAAACAAACACTTTTATAGTGAAAATAAACAAAGCACTGGTGAAATATTTTATTTGTTCACCTGCATGTCATGTGATTATTAATCAACATCAGAGAACTGTGAACGTGAAATATTAACTGGAAATCTCAGAGGAAAATATTTTAGGTTTTCTTCTGATAAAACAATATGGCTGACAAAATGATATTGATTGATGTTTTGTTCACAGGAAGCAGGCAGATATCCAGCCTACAAAGAAATGGTGACAGAACTCAGCTGGATGAATAAAAGTGAGTTTCTGATTTTCAGCATGTACACAACAATATAAAGTGTTCATCTCTAAGGACAGCGACCTCTGACCTCTTCCAGCGGCCTGTTCGTCTTCACAAGGGTCGGAGTCTCACTCGTCCACCTCCTCACTGTCCTCCGGGACGCCCCTTGGCTCTGTGAGCGGACTCTCTCAAGCCACTCTGCCAGTTAGCTTGCCTTTAGCAGCTAAAATGTCCGACACCTGCGGCTCTGCTGAGGCTCAATTTCATCCAGATTCCACTGATAGTGGCGTTCGTTCAGAGCAGCTGCGGACGGTGAGCCGAGGACCCACAGAACTGCTGCAGGACTCAGTGATCCAGAGTAAAGGACAGCTGGGAGGCAGGAAAACATCTCAACTCATGGCTTTCAACCGGCCGAGTCCTTCCATACGCCGAACTCGAAGTCATGTGACCGTGTCAGGTGGGGTTTGGTGGCATATTGAGATCTCATGCAGCCACAATGAAATTGTAAAAATGTTCAGGCAGAATTTCAGCCCACATCCATTGTTTCTCTTGTTTTGACAGAAGAGGAAAAGAAACAGAAGAGGAAGCAGACAGAAAGAGGAGAAGAGGGAAGCATTCCTCTGCAGCGCTCCAGAACGTTCTTCAGTCTGTTTCGAAAGCGAGATTGGTCCAGATCGACGTCCAGATCTCCACCCCGCTCAGAGAGCAGTCTGGGTAATATTAGAAATCATGTTCTGTTATCAAAAACATTCAGTGCATCAAATACATAGAAAGCGCAGTAAAGAATGAGATCATCTCAAAACACAAGACAACCCTGACCTTTCTGAATGTTTCTACAGGCAGGACTGATGCTGGTTTGTCTGAGAGGGACGCTCTAACTCAGGTGCGAGAAATGGCCGTCAGATTGCTGGAGGATGAAGAAGTGGTCATGCTCATGGAGATCTGTGAGCGGGTAATAGAGAGTCAACCTGATGATCTCACATAATTAAAGCTTTTCTTTATCCAGTGACAAAACCTGTGCTGTTCGTACAGTATTTATCAGAGCGAGGGCTGAAGATGCTCGTGCATCCGCTGCTGGCCGTCCTGAACACGCCAGAGAAGCTCCTGCTGCTCCGAGAGATCAGGTGAGAGCTAACCACCACGCATGAACAAACAAAAGCCTTTCAGCAGATGAATAATGCTGCGTAATTCTAGCCTTCGTTTTGCACGTCACAACACCACTTTTAACTAAACATGGAAAACATTCATACGCTTTGTCATATTTCTTTTTAATAAGCCTAAAATGCATGTTTATTTCACTTTTAATGAGGATTGTGTAATATGCTAAATATTTAAAGTATATTTGCAGTAGTTCCACTTTAGCACAATCAGTTACACTATATAGCATGTCTTTAGTTGGACTTAAAGTGCATTAAATACTAAATGAGTTTTAGCAGACTTCAGACTAGACCACTTTAGTATAAAAACTATTTTATTAAGTACAAAAATCTGAAACTGTATCTGTAGTATAATGAGCATGAAATAACTGTAATTTAAATACATTTAAATATATATATTTTCACTACGGTATGTTTTTAATGAACATGCATGCATAGTTACGAAGCTATTTGCTTACATTCATGGATTTGGCAGGTGCTTTTATCTGAAGACATTTGCACTGCGTTAATGGTGGGTTTTTTTGGCGGAAAATGTCTGGGAATCAGACTGATTTTGGTGAAGTGAAGGCCATGCACATGTTTGAGCCCCAAAGTGATTTCCCACACCTTTTCTGTTTAAAATGTGAAAACAGTCAAAATATGCTAAATAGTTACGATTGACTCCGTAAAGATCATACAAGATCACAAACATGATACAACAGTTAAAGATGTTTGTTGACTGTATTTTTGATTAGCAAGTTTGCATTTATTTATTTTTGAAATTCTCATAAACTTCTCATAAACGCACATGCGTCCGTTAATGGGCTAATTGGTACTGGTTGGGCTGATTAGTGAAGGCAGGTATTCAGGGTTAACGAGAGTCTTAAAAACCCTCAGATTGAAGAGCACTGGTTCAGCAAAACTGAGAGCTTGAGTGTGAAGAAATGTTGTGTGTTTCAGTGTTTAAGGAAGGAGCGTTGAGTGTTGATCACACATCAGAGATTTCCAACACTTAAGAAAGACAAGCGAAGATTGAGCTGGATATTTATCATGCTTTCAGAGAGCTTTATTCACAAGTGTTTCAGTAACTCCGAAAATTGTCTGAAGCCTTTTAAGTATCTGTTTAAAAAAAAAAGTAATTATGAGACAAACTCTCAAGCATTTCTTGATTGTAGGAGACAAAATACTGATCATTATGAACAAATCAGATGAGAGGTGTTGATGTTTGGATCACTGGAATAGATCAAATGTGTTTAGAAAGAGCTGAAACTCACTTACTTCGGTCTGGATATGAACTATAATGGGTTTATATTAAACTAGTGCACTGGTCACTGGAGAAACTGCTCGGTGAAACTCCTAATCTGTTAAACCAGTAGCTTTGCCAGACGATTCTCTGCTTTAAACATGATAACTTGTAATCTATAACCTAAGGAACCTTCCCAGCACACACTGTTGTTGTTTGGTGGCAGATGTTTTAAGTGCATCCCTAATGAGAGATGAGTTACTGTAGTTTTATTGAATCTCACGTGTCTCTGTTCCTCTCAGATCGCTCGTGTCCTCCAGTGATCTTCTGCTCTTCAACAGCATGGTTTCTCCATTTGAAGAAGATGCTTATGATATTCTGAAGAGTCGCTCACGTAAAGTTATCATAAGCTTCACATAATAACACACAATCACAGCGGTTCACAGTTCACTCGGTTCATCTCGTGTTTTAATTAGGCAGAAGCTCTCCTCTCCGCTCTCCTCAGTCAGGCCACGCCCCCCGGCACCACCTCATCACACCTGTACCAGGTGAGCGTCACTTCTTCTCACATTATGGCCCGGTTTCACAAACGGGGTTTAGCTGAAGCCAGGACTAGGCATAAGTTAAATTAAGGCATTTAATCAACTTTTACAAAAATGAAAATATTACAGGTGTGCATCTTAACAGAGAACAACGACACTGACATGTTTTAAGATATGTGAGAGCAAGATATCTTCATCAGAGACAGCTCAAACATGCAGTTTAGTCTGGGACTAGCTTAAGCCTCGTCTGTGGAACTGGGGGTATATCTATTAATAATTTAATCTACTGCAACTTTTCCGCTTAAGATAAAAACCCTCCCAGCCATCATGAACCACCCAGAGTCAAAATGTGGTTCAAACAGTTGTTAAAAAAAATGTAAACAATTAAATTTTAGACCTTTGTTAATAGCGCTGTCACGATTAATCGCATCCAAAATAAACTTTTTTGTTTACGTGTGTGTACTGTAAATACATGTAAATATTTAATAAACATTTTACGTTTTATAGGTGAAATATTAAATGTACTTTTTTCAAAATATGTAATGTATTTTCTATGATGTATTTATACATACATATTTTAAGTGAATAGAAGCTTAAGGATGTGATTTAATCGTTAGACTGCACTTATTAAAGTCAAGGTTTACTTCTACATCAACACTAAAGATCTTTTGATAATACGCTGAAACAAAATTGCAATTTGGTTTTTAGTATTGAAACAATTGAAACACTCAAATGTGGCATATAGTTGTTTTAGGGTTGAGAAAATGTTGAAACAATGTTTAATGCAAAAAAAAAATCTGTTAAAACTACAGTGAAACAATGTAGCTGAACTGAAACAATGCAAACTGTGGTTAAAGCCATTTGTGTCTGTTAAATGCTAAAACAATTTTGGTTTGTTGTTTTTTTGTTTCAAATGTTGATTTCAATTTGTGTTCCACATGCGCCCTTGAAATGCCAGCTGGATTCGTCTTTATTCGAAATAATGAATGGTGTCTCTCTGCCTCAGATCTGCGCGGTGGATTTGAGCTTCACGCTGCCCGGGATCTTGAGAGACGGAGTCCGCTTCTGGAGGCTCTGGAGCAGCTGCGTCTGTCCTGCGGTCAAGACCTGAACGAGTCCAGAGCCTTCAGCCCGTTACTGGATGTTCCTGTGGACACTTACGGTCAATCAGACTCGCGAACCTCCTCCAGGACGTCTGGGCTCCTTCCTAACTGGCTGCTGACGGAGAACACCTGTCCAGACTCTGGTCAAGTGTCAGGCGACGCTCTCAGTCATTCTGAAGATTCTTCTCCTGTCAGGAACGGATGCTCGGATGTTCTGTCCACAGTAGTGGACGCTCCTCGACACAAGAGGCCGCTGCTCTCGCAGGTGTTCGGCTCACTGAAGAAGTCCCACAGTTCAACAGTGTCTCCTGCAGTGGAGTCTCTACACCAGAAACACAGCGCTGAAGAGTTTGAGCTCACCACCGTCCACATCAGCAAAACCAAGCAGTCTCTGGGTATACACTCTTTCCTTTTCATTCTGCGCCGTGCGTCTAAATAGAAGGGTGTGAATTTAAAGGGGTCATACGCACAAACACAGTCATCTGGTATTTCTGCTGCAGTTATGAGAAAGCTGCTTGAGTGTTAATATATCAAAATAACCATGATTCATTTTATGATTTCAGAGGAGCCTACATTATGATTAAAACAGTAATTATTGAGGGGTAAAAAAAATTATGTATAATATAACAGTTTTTTTTGTTTAATATATAATTGAATCATTTTAGCATTGTCTTAGCAAAGAAAAATTGTTTTGACGTATTACACGTATAAACAGAATATTTTTAATAATGGAAATAAAGCAGTAATTTTATTTAATTTATAAAGATGATATTAAAAAATATTGTATTTATTTTTGTCAGAGAAATTATTTTACTGTATATAACCCCTTTTAAAATCAGTGAAATAAATTCCATTTGTTATTGACTTTATTGTCACAAATTGTCTTGTTTTTAGATTTTTTACAAATCTGGGCGAGAAACAAGACAAGCTGCCTAATGTAGATGTTCTTCACAATACTGAAGAAAGTCCAGTTAGTGATGTAAATACTGATTGTGTGTGATCAGGGATCAGTATATCCGGAGGATCAGAGTCTCGGGTTCAGCCTGTGGTGAAGATCGAGAGGATTTTCCCCGGAGGAGCTGCGTCTGCCAGCGAGGCTCTGCGGGTAAGAGACGAATCTGAGCGTGTGTGTGTGTGTGTGTGTGTGTGTGTGACTCAGTGTTCTGTGTGTCTCAGGCTGGTTTTGAGCTGGTGTCGGTGGACGGCGTCTCTCTGCAGGCCGTCACTCATCAGGACGCTGTGGAGATCATTCGACAGGCCTTCAGTAATAAGAACATCAACCCCATGCAGCTCGTGGTCAAAGTTCCCGGAGAAGCCAGAGTTTCGTGACACGTGTGTATTACACATTCAACCCAATTCTGCTCATTCACGAGTAAAGAACAAATGCTCATGAAAATAGTGAAGTAGGGCTGTCAAAAAACAAAAAGTAGTCAAATTTAAAATATAAATCCACATTCAAATTCAAAAACATTGCGTTGCATTTCAGGTAGGGGTGTGACGAGACGAGACACTGGGTTCATGAGAACCAAGACAAGATTTTTAGACTTTTTTAAAAATAAAGCCACCATTAAAAACCATTTGGAATTTGTGTCGGCATGTCATAAATAGAACGCGTCAGCATGTTCCTGTTGGAGATTTGTTGCTCCACATCATACCACTATCGCGAGGATATCGCCAAGTTCTCGAGACACATTGCATTGCGCCACAAGATCTCGTCACACCCCTAGTTAGAGCTAAACCTCCAGAGTAAGGTTTGAGAAACTCTGTTCTAGAGGGACATCTATTACAATAAATGCAAGTCAACATTAAAGACGACTTTTCATCCCACTGCAGCTCATGGTTTTAAATTAAAAAGTACATTTTATTTCTCTAATGTTCTACTATATATTTACCCAAAATATCATTTAAAAGTTTTTCTTAAATGCAATGATTATAAAATTATTCAAAGGTTGCAGACAGCATTATAACTTTTTCACCCAAAATGTTATTTAAATATTTGTTTAAGTGGAACTTTAAAACGTCCAGTTTTCTTGCTGTGGTTAGAACTGAACTTTATATCTTTACCCAAAATATGACATTTGAGTGGTGATTATAACATTTTCTACATTTTTTTACAATTCAAAATTTGAAGATATTTAAAGGTTACAGAAATGTTCAAGCATACTTTGAGAAAGAGCTAATGTTCCATGAACATTATTTTTAAGAATGATTCCTCCAACTAAATGCTTTTCTCCGCTTTAACCTGTTTGTAAATTACAATCAGTCCTGGTGAGAATGTTGATTTTGTAAATTGATTGGCCATTTAAGAAAGAAAGAAAGAAATAGCAGTGAATGTGAACCATTGCAGGTGTTTAATTACAAACAGCTCGTAGGAACATTAAATATACAGCACAAAAAATATACAATGTATTGGCTTCATATAAATACTGTTATTTAAAAAAAAAAATCACAACACCGCCACAATCACCCACAAGATACAAGCAACGCTTTGGTCTATTCACAGTGGCTTCTATATGAACACATCTATATACAGTATATATTATTCAGTATTATGTGTGCAGTAATGGGTTTATTTTGGTACCAATATAACAGTCTATAGTTTATATGTTTTTAATAGTGCCGTGTTCAGCTCCTGTCAGAATGACTTGTTGCTCTTGTCCTCACGCTGGAATTATTTCGAGTTATAGATTATTATTTAACACCAATATGGATGCATGTGCAGCTTTATTTATTAAGAGCAAAATATTTCATAAATGCATTAAACTACTGAAGAACAGAATCATTTCATGTTTTACATAAGAGCAGCTTGTGTTCCTAACTTTGTAATTGAGTTCGACAGAATCATGAGCACTAATTGGATGCTTCATTTCTGTTAGTTCTGACACGACCCGATAACAATCTTTGTGTGAGATTGATGCGGATGAGCAGATCATTTCGGGATATCGCATTACAAAAATGTCTGGATGCATATAAAATCTGAGATGTGCTCGAGTGAGACTTATTTTTATTTAGCTTGGAAACTGGTGTGCTTAAACTAGGATCGAAACAGAATAAATTCTTGATTTGTCAAAGAAGGATTGGACAACTGGACGAACTCCTCACACATCATCTCAAGGATGATTTTAGTCTTTCTGAAATGCTTACAGTCTACAGTGGCCACATTAAAAGTAATATTCAGATTTCCTGTAGAAGCTGCCAGTGTTGTTTCTCACTATTACTAATAATTTTAACAGCATTTTCAAAATTTAACTACATGCTCATATTTTTTCAGACGTTATTCTGATATCGCTCTGACTTGTGTTCAAAAATAACTCACAATGCTACAACTTTATTCGTGTCATTTTGACAACAGCTCATTTTTAAAATCTTTCATAGTCAAAATATTATGACTTTAACCTCATATTTTTATGCCTTTTATTCTTGTATTGCTACAACTTCTCATAACTTTGACTAATCTTAAAACTTTAGTCTTCTGCGACTTTATTTTGGTCATTTTGTCTTTTATTCTCAAAATATTATGACTCGAATCTAACAGTGCTATGACTTTTTTTTTTTATATATATATGGCACCAAAACACGCTCATATGCGTCTCAAAATGATTTGGTGTAACTCCCTCCCAGAAGTCTCGTGTGATTGTGTCCCAAACACATTTAAACACAACAACATGAGCAAGTTCAGCCACAGCTTCCTGCTTGCAGCCACCCTTTAGTGCTTTAAGAAGTGATTTATTGGCACCACAAGAAAGGCGTTTTATTCTCAAATATTTTTTGCCATATTCCCAGATGAATGTGCAACATATTATGGAAACGTAGCTAATGACACAAAAGTGCACTTCTGTGAGTTTACAAACTGTGTTGATTTTATGAAGTTGCACCAACTACTGGGCCACAGAACTCATGTAACATACTCTGCCCGGAGATTAAGAGCACTGTAATATTCCACTGGACAGGACAGATGAGTTTGCAGCAAAATGGTGTTTGAAAGCCCCCTCATTCCACTGCCTGTGTGTCCTAACTCTGTCCGGAGAATAGTGCTGTCCAATGATTGTGATTAATCACATCCAGAATAAAAGCTTGTTATGCGTGTGTGTACTGTGTATATTTGTTATTTATATATACAGTGCCCTCCACTAATATTGGCACTCTTGGTAAATCTGAGCAAAGGTGGATATATGCTGTATGTGTGTGTATTTATATATTCATGATAAATATACACAGTACATGCACATATATATTACATAAACAAACATTTGGATGTAATTAATTGTTCGACAGCACTATTTGAGAACAGAATATTTTTTACGCCGAGCACAATCTGAAATGAGCGCGGCAGCAGATGGTTACCGTGTTTCAGATCTCGGTGGCAGCGATGTCGTCGAAGGTGACTTCGTTCCCGCTGCTGTCGTCGTCCTGATCCCGTGACTCCAGCTCCAGGCTGAGCTGTCGGAGCGATCGCTCCAGATCTCGGTTCCTTTTGTACATCTGCACGTAGTTCTGCTGCAGCTGTTTCTGATACCGAATCACTTTGTCCTTCTCCTCCTCCCAGCTCTTCCTCTCGCTCTCGAACGCTGACGCCTGATTGGACAAGCTCTGGCGCTCGTACGCCAGCTCCGCCTTCAGTCGCTCCACCTGCTGCTTCGAGGCCTTCAGTTCCTCAGCGTCGTCAGCGCTCAGACGCAGGTGAGACGACTCGTCTTCCAGACGGCTCATTTTGTCCCGGAGCAGCTCGTTCTCGCTCTTGCGGCGCTGCAGTTCGTTCTCGCAGACCTCGAGCTCCAGCGTCCTTGTGTGAGAGGATGTGAGCGCCTCCTGCAGCTGGATCTGACTCGTCTGCAGCTCGCCTCGAACCTCTCGCAGCTGTCCTCGTAGCGTCACCAGCTCTCCGGCGCGCTGAGCCAGATCGGCCTGCAGGTCCTTCAGCTGCTGCTTCAGCAGAGAAATCTCCCCAGACTTCTGACACACCTGAGAGACAGGAAACCGCTTCAGAACCGAGGGAAATGCGTATTTTGAGATGAGAAATTTTTTTGGCCAACCTGTTGTTTGGGACTCTTAAAACCAATATTTTATACTGGACCTATTTATTGTAATGGATGTAATTGAAAGCACCCCAATCCCGGCTCACCTCCCACTTGGTCTCCTCCAGCCTGGGCCCGAGCTGAGTGTGTTCTCTCTCGAAGGAGGAGCAGCGCTCCTCCAGCCTCTGGTGCTCCTGCAGAAGCTGGCCCATGTCCTCCTGCTGCTTCTTCTTCTCCTGCTGAAGCTGAAACATCTGGAGCTGGAGGAGCTGCTGCTCGCGCTGAGCCTTGTGAGACGCCTTCTGCATCTTAGCAGCACACGTCTGTCTGAACTCCTCTATCTCCAGCTCCGTGCGCTTCTGACGCTCCTCGTACACCTGCACCAGAACACACTTTACAACATCCCACACAAACTAGCGTGCAGGTTTCAGTTAGCCAAAACCAAGCCTTTCATAACTCAGGTGTACTTTAAAAGCAGCATCTCTCGGGAAACACAGAGAAGCGTCTCACACACACACCTGACAGATGGCTGCTTCGTTCTCGTCCAGGTTCTCTCGGAGCCGCTGCAGCTCCAGGTCTCTGTCCCTCAGCTTGTCCTCCAGGTCTCTGACGATGGTCTCGTAGGCCTGGACAGGCGGCGGTGTCAGCGGGTCGGTCAGCAGCGGGCCCCGGCTGCTCAGGGACCCCGAGCTCTTGCTGGACGAGGAGCGGCCACTGTCGGAGTTGGAGTGTCCGTGGTGTTTCCCGGCCTCGCTCTGGCTCTGGAGGTTGGTTAAGGAGTGGCGGGCCGTGTCTGTCAGGGTGAAGGACTGACTGAAGAGAGCGTTTCGAGCTCCACTGTAAGAGCTGCGCCGCTCCGTCGTCACAGAGACCTCGTCCTCGTCTTCTGGAGAAAACGTGCTGAGGTTTCCCTGGCTTCCCGACAGACTGGCTCCGAGCCGCGGGGACAGATACTGAAGCCCATTCCGGCTCCGAGGGACCACGGGTTTGAAGGCAGTGGGTCTGATTATGGCCTGCTGAACGTTCTGAGAGAAACACACACACATATGTTCATGAAGCATCTTTAAGAAACGGCTATCTTTACTGTGAGCTCTAGCACTCTCTATTCTGATTCTGCATTTGTTTTCTTATTTTAAAAAAAGAAAACACTTGACCATCTATCACTTGCTTGATTCTTGGTATAGCAGGATGCTGGAGTAAAGGTTAGGCTTTGAGTCTTGAACACCAACTTTAACTTCAATGCATATACATCTGTTTTCCTCTCGTGGAAATTATTTACCGTGCATATATATATATATATACATATGTCTGTGTGAATAATTTCAGTATTTCTTGAAGTTATTGGCCTTTATTGTGATCAGACAGGAATTGATAGGAGATATAGGAGGGGTCAAGTATTATTTGTAATATTAATATGTAATCCTGTACTCACTCTTTCTAATTGTCCAGACACTGGAACCAGTTTGGGAGGTCCGTCCACTCCAGTTGAACCCAGCTCCAAGTGATTCTCGTTCCAGTCTCTTATCAAGTCCTCGTGTGAATACGAGCGAGTCCCGAAGCCCTTGGCTCGTCCGGCCATGGCCCTCCTCTTGCTGGATGGGGTCCGGCTTCCCTGCGAGGTTTCAGACAGCAGGCGTCCAGAGCCTGGCGTGCCCTTGCGGAAGTTGGTGCTGACCTCTATGTTTGCGCGGTCGGGGTAAGTGACGTGACTCTGCATCATGCTGCTGACGGCACCCATCGCTCCCATCATAGGAGGAGAGGGGTGGAGGCGCGGGTCCAAGTCTGGTCCTGGATGGTCAATGGACACGGGGAGAGACTGGACTAACGCCATGACCGATGACACGCCAACTCAGAACACCTGCGCGGAGAAGAAGAGAAACCAGGAACATCAGAGCGGAGGTGGAGTGTGTGCTGAAGGTGATGGAGACTCAGGGGACAGTGGCCATTTTAGGACCAAAATGTTTGCTGCTTATTCTTATTCTTACTGTTGTTGCTGCTTCTGTTTGTTATTGTTGTTAAAGGTTTACTTCAGCCCAAAAGTAAATCACTTGCCCTTATGTAGCATGTACGACAGTGACAAAAAATATCTTAACACCATTCTGGAGCATATCCACTGACCACAGACAGGGTATAGTGACAACATTTTCATTTTGGGCTGGAGTAACCCTTTTAAAAGAGTCACAAGGTAAATGTCCAGGTTTTTTCCCCCCTACTAGTCCATTTTATTCAAACAATTATAAAAACGATTTTTGTATTTGAATACAGAAAACTAAAGAACTCTGCCGGTTGAATATTAAAAACACATGAACAAACATATATCTGATGCTGCTCATCTCCGGACTGGATCATCTCCACTTTCCCCAATTGCAGATTCATTATTTTAACACTGTGTCTGAATCAGATGTGACGTGTTGTGTTAAAATACATCTTTTTCCATGTAGTTTTGGTCCTGTCCACCAAGCTGCGAGCGACAGGGGATTCTGTTCTTGAAACAGAACAGATTTTCAGGTCAAATTTTCTTTGACCTTGCCACTTTTTTTGCTCTTCACGGATGTGGCTCGTGACTCAAAACTACAGTTCCTCAGGATTCATGCAGCATATGGGACTAATCTAGATTAGAAAAATTAATCCCAGTTTGATCTGCCTTGACAGTTTCCAACGATACAATCACTGATGCTGATTAAATAACATCTGTGTGTTTCCTTGGCTTTAACCAGAATGAGGAAGAATTTCAGAGCTGTTTTTAAATTAAATGTTATAAAATTAATTGCACAAAATAATGTTCTTTTTAGCAACATCATAAGAGCCCTTTAAGACAATATTCTAATTAAGAATCTACCATGTGAACAGAGATTTTTAATGACCTTACTGAAGTAAACATAAATCAAATAAAGACATGTGGAACATTCCTATTTATTTTTTTTAAGGTAAATAATTAGATTACTGACGTAGTCACCGACTGCCCCGATTCATTCAGATATGCTGAATCATAAAAGGTAGGGTAGACAGTTTGGGAGAGGCTAGCAATAGCAAGCATAAAACACTCTCTGAAGCCACGCCTCCTCCTGATCACATGACAACACATATCATTTATTCTAAAGCAACTTTCCCATCAGCTCTTAAATACTCTATGAATGGCTCACTGAATCACTGACTCGTTCAAAAACACTGACTCATTGTCTTTAAATGACTGAATCTGAATCTAATCCAATCTGATTCATTCTCTTCTGCTTTACTGGAACTGCAACTTCATTCCCAATGATGCATAAAGCACTTCCACTGCAGTGGAGTGGACCTTCATATAATCATCTAATATAATCGCTAAACTAACTACAACCATAAAGACATTACCTACAATGACTTATGAAAAATGAATCTGTAACTTCCTCTTCTGCTCCAGTTTTTAAACTAATCTAGTTTAATCTTGCCATTGTGTACTATAAATAATGGCTTGTTCCTCACTCGTAAGTCACTTTGCATAAATGAATAAATGCAAAAAAAAGGAGAACAGGCTGCAGCCAACATCCCTGAGCTGCTTGATGTTTATGAGTCGTCAGATCTAAGCTGCATGAAGCAGAATCTCAATACACAGAAAACACTCCAGAGCTGCCTCCTACTACCTCAAAAATCTGACAAGAATCAGATCAAACAGAGAACAAAGTGAGTCACGTGACATCAAACCAACTCATTTACTTCCTTCAGTCCTGCTGTTGTTCCTGTAAGTTTAATGTTCATCATATGAGTCGATCTCTTCAGAGATATTTCTCCTGATTAAACAAGAATAATCTAGTAAGCTGTGTCTCCTCTAGCATCTCAAACTCAGACATTTCTCATCAGATCTCTACACTCTTACTGTACAGCAGTATAGACTCCTTTGGGTCAGTTAATATTTCATTTAGTCTAAAAAAAAATGGTTTTAAGATTGAACTCATCGTCTCTCAATGCCTGACACACACACACACACAGTACCTGATGTTAAATCCTGCATGTCGTCGTGTTCTGATACAGATGTGTGTTCATCAGTCGCTTCACTTCCTCTATCTGAAGTACTTCAGTCTCGCTCAGTCTCAGCATGTGTGTGTGTCCCTGAGGGAAACTCATTTCTCTATGCGTGTGTATGTAGCTCAGTCTCCATCCCAGAGCGATCAGCACTCGTTCTCCTCGTGCTTATGATCTTCTGTCTCTGCCTCTTCCTGTCCTTCAGTCCCTCCCTGTTCTCTACATCATCGTTACACAAATATTCCTCAGAACTATTATACACAACGCAACTCACACAGTTTCATCTCCTTCATCCACACACACACACACACAGTAATAATTCTCAGCTAGGGCTCTCACATCCACTAGAGGGCCTCGAGACGACTAAAAGTGATCAAAACAAAACAAAACCAAGCTAAGAGCCAAGATTCTCACGGTTTCTACAACTCGAAAAATTCATGAAAATTAATAAAATGTTAAAACACCATAAGGTATATTTTCTACGTACGCCAAGATGTGAAATATATTATCATGTGGCAATATAATGAACATTTTGACTGCACTGACACTGCTGAAACTAAATTTGCTGATTGAATATTTTTCAGTTTATTTATACAAAGCACTAATGCTGTAACTGAATATTATATTAGTTGAAGAGCAAAAAGAAAAGTCCAGTTTTAGAAACAATGTTTTTCTTGTTAACAGGAACATTGTATCATTTTGCAATTAAGACACTTGTTACTTTTTAAATGTTTCAAAGGAACTCCAGAAGTTTCAAATGTTGCAACATTTAAAAAAATGTTAGTTGAAACACTGCAAGAAAAATCGATCTCTGAGCAAAAGTTTGCTGGAGAAAGGTTTGTTTCTAG
>JAUMHI010000053.1:17388934-17400292 GCA_032359435.1 Enteromius unitaeniatus | reverse complement strand
TATATATATATATTTAAATAAAAAAATACATATGTCACTATTGATGAAAAATGTTTTCGCGCGTGTGAACACATTTGAATAAAAATCAGCAACAAATAATAATAATAAAGATTATAATGATGTTGAAATCGGCCTATACGTTGTGAAATATATTTTGGCTTATGAAGGTTGAAACCAATATTTTCTATTTCAAAAATATAATTGAGCTTCGGCTTTTACAAATATATTGAACATATATCCATTTAAATGTATTTTGGCCAGAATAATACATACAATACTTCACTAAAGTCTGAAATGCAGCAATGTTCCACTATATATCTGTCTAGATCATATCAGCATGTAATGGAGTGGATTGTAATGAATTAAACAGTCATCACAGGAGCGCATTGATCTACTCAGAGTCTGATTGAAGCTCCTTCACAGATTAATCTGACTAATATCACCTGTGCATTAATCTGCAGATGAAACCATGTCACACATGAAAGGCTGATCTGGGAACAGCTAATATTTGCGCTTTGCCAATCATTGAAGTGAATTGATCTGCTGTCACAGGCCTGGCGCCTCGTGTCCAGATCTTTCTGGACAAACTCCATCTCATCCGCACTGGAAGAGGAGCAAACACTGGCCTTGAGGAGCAGGAGGACAGTTGGATTAAAAACGCATCAACAACGACGAATTTCATCCGTTCCTCGTTACTCAGAGAACTCATAAAGCTTCAGTTCTTCAGTAGCACTTGCTTTAACTTCGTCATTTACAGTAATTTGATAAGAGAAGTCCGATCCGATCACTTCTTATCAGAGGCGTTCGGCGCTATTGATCACGCTTAGTTCCAATTAGCAGCTGATTAGAGTCGAATAGAGCTGAAAACCGAGTAGGAAACAGATAATGATGTGTGACAGGAACACTTATCATCCTTCACAGTCAGAACAAACACACGACAATCAACAAGCGTTCCCAAAAACACACTCCAAGCTTCCAACTTAGAAATGATTTAGTTATTAAAACATGAACATTGCAGCTCGTGTATGTTGATTGTGGGATATTCCCGGCTCAGAAAACGTTCAAAACATCACTTTTAAACACGTTTTTCTTGGTTATGTAAACGTTACATGAACACATTCCATGCAAGCGAGCTTAACATTAAAAAAAAAACAAGTTTAATAAATGACGAGATCATTATTAAAGACCAGAGAGTTTGGTAACTATGGAAAACGTTGATAAAACGTTCTGAGGACGTTCACCAAGCGTTCTTGTCTAAACGCAGTTCGTCTCGAGGCTGAGGAGTCTGGACTTCATCTGTTGGATGCTGTCGCCATCTGCTGGAAGCAGACCTAGTCATATTGAACAATTATCTTCCTAATAATATCAATATTATTTAAAATAAATCAATAATAATCCATTTAATCCGCTACTGTCAGTTTTGGTAAAAACATAAATCTTAAACACAAATCTTTGAATAGTCAAATATCACGAAAATGACCAAAATTGTATAAATAATAACTGTTAATAAGATTTCATGTACATAGTTTAGCATGATTCATATATATATATAGCCTATATATACATTTAAACGATCATTTATTTGTGCAAACACTGTTTCATCAACTTATTAGAGACATTTGTTCAGTATAAAGTATAATAATGTAATCCTAATGCCATTATATTCTCGTCTGTGGGAGAAACAGACATTAAAACACTGTATGGGTCAAAATCATCTCTTTCTCACTTATACAAAAAATCTTTAGGATATTCAGTAAAGATCGTGTTCCATGAAGATATTTTGTAAATGTCCTACTGTAAATATATCAAAACTTTATTTTTTATTAGTAATATGAATTGCTAAGAACTTCATTTGGACAACTTTAAAGATGATTTTCCCAATATTTACATTTTTCGCACCCCCAGATTCCAGATTTTCAAATAGTAGTATCTCAGACACATATCGATTATTTATTCAGCTTTAAGATGATGTGTAAATCTCTTTTATTAATAAAACGACAATTATGACTGGTTTTGTGGGCCAGGGCCACATATTAAAAATCATATAAAGCGCGGGATACGGTGATATCAACAGTCGCCTGTGATTGGACAATCCTGAAAACCGTTGAGAAAAGTAACAGCTGCGTTCTCCGCTCCACATTGAAGTCCTTTAGCGAAACATAATAAATAATGCTTTTGATCAATAATATCTGGAAAATAAGGGACAAGATGCTGGCCACTAGAGGCGCTCGTTTTGTTTTAGTTTCTCGAGTTTAATTCCACGCGTGTCGCCGGTAATTGTGTCCCTCCTGTAACGATAAACGTGTTGTGTTTCACTAATAAGTGTCCGCCCCCTGGTTCTCGTCTCTGGTTGGTGAGACTGTAGTTCCGCCCCGCGTCGCCATGTACCGCTCGTCACGGCCCCTGCAGCGCTTCAGCGCGGATCTGTCGAAGCTGTGGGCCGCGCAGAGATCCAGCGCTCTCCGGAACATCTGCCCAGCGCCGGGAGTCCAGCTCAGGCCCATCAGAATGGTAATATTCCCTCTGTTTTGCGGTGTTTGTGTGCTGTTAGTCGTACTGACGGGCCGTGAATGACCTTCATGTTTAATAACGCTCTTCTGAAGCCCTCAGAAATCACACGCGTCCTCCAGATATGCATTTCATAACAATATAAGTGTGTATTTGCGCTTAATTGCAGCTTGGTGGGTTTCTGAGGGGTAAAAGTGGTTTAGTTTTGGATTCTGATCAGTCATATGGGTACACTTTTGTGAAACTATTAGAAAATCAGTAATCTGAGGGAGCAGAAACATCTAAATATTGAGGAAAATCTCCTTTAAGGTTCAAATAAAGTTATTGGTACTGAATATTACTGATCAGAAATGACATATGATATGTTTACAGTAGGACATTTATTAAATATCTTCACGTAACATGATGTTAACTTAATAACTAATGATTTTTGGCATGAAAGAGAAATGTATAATTCTGCCTCATTCGCTGTATTGTTGTGTATTTCCACACATATATCAGATATGATGTATGTTTTGTCGTTTCAGGCCAGTTCAGAGTCGTTCAGGATCGAGAAGGACACGTTCGGAGAGCTCAAAGTTCCTTCTGATAAATATTACGGAGCTCAAACGGTTCGATCAACCATGAACTTCAAGATCGGAGGAGCCACGGAGAGAATGCCCGTGAGAAATACACATATTACTCTTATTAATATTGGTTTATGATCTATGGTGGTGAGAATCATTCCTCTTCCTGTAGATTCAAGTCATCAAAGCCTTTGGTATTCTGAAGAAAGCTGCTGCAGACGTGAATAAAGATTACGGTTTGGACCCGAAGATCGCAGAAGCAATCATAAAAGCTGCTGATGAGGTGATTTCATTACTTCAGCTTTTATTATAAATGATTATTAATGTAGCTCAACTCAGCAAGCTCAATACTTACACTGTTATTTATTTAACAGGGAAATAATAAAGATAGTGTTTTTTCCTGCTGCCTTTCAGATGCTGATTTTATTCAGTAAAAAATAAGTATTTTCTGTAATGCACATCTAATGGGAATTACAATTCTGGGCTGTTATAGTTCACTAAAACTAAATCGGAGTTTGAGTTGGTTGAAGTAAAAAATGATAAATGACATAAACTTAAACTTACTAAAATAAGCCTAAATTGGAAATTACTAAAAATGTGTAGACACAAATAATGACAACAAAATTACAAAATATTAAAATGAAAAAGAAAATATAACGAATGTAAAAAACACATCTCTGTGATACTAAGATAACGCTGGGACAAAAGTAAGGCTCACGGAGAAATCTTTTCTTTAACACGCAGCGTGTGAGATCGCATTGATCTGTGTTTGGTCTCCAGGTGGCTGCTGGGAAGCTGGATGATCATTTCCCGCTGGTGGTTTGGCAAACAGGGTCCGGAACACAGACGAACATGAACGTCAATGAGGTGATCAGTAACAGAGCCATCGAGATTCTGGGAGGAAAACTGGGCAGCAAAGACCCTGTTCACCCCAACGACCACGTCAACAAGAGCCAGGTCACACACACACACACAGACTCTATCTCTCTCTCTCTCTCACACACACACACACACAAATAAGTGTTTGGTGGACGTGCGTTAAACCTTTCAACAATCATGTATATTTTTGTCTTTGGTCTCCAGAATAAATCAACCTGTACTAATACTGACACTGAATAAATCTGTCTGGTTCTGTTTAGAGCTCCAATGACACGTTCCCCACGGCCATGCACATCGCTGCTGCTACAGAGGTCCACCAGGTTCTTCTGCCGGGTCTTCAGACGCTGCACGACGCTCTCGCTGCTAAAGCTGAGCAGTTCAAAGACATCATTAAGATCGGCCGCACACACACACAAGACGCCGTGCCGCTCTCTCTCGGACAGGTACACACTAACATCAATCAAATACTGCTCTAAAGACCGACGCAGTGTAAGAGTGTCATGCTGTGAAGGACAAGAGCAGAAACATAAACAAAGCTCCACTGGTTCTGTGTGTGTGTGCAGGAGTTCGGAGGTTACGTCCAGCAGGTGAAGTACAGCATCGAGCGGGTGAAAGGGTCCATGCCGCGTGTGTATGAGCTGGCGGCGGGCGGCACTGCGGTGGGCACCGGACTCAACACACGCATCGGCTTCGCTGAGAAAGTAGCAGATAAAGTTGCTGCCCTCACAGGTGAAGAAATGCTTAAAAGAGACACACACAAATTTTGCACACAAAAATCATTAGGATATTAAGATCATGCTCCATGAAGATATTTAGCTAAGCTCCTGCCCTAAATATATAAAAACTAATAATATGCATTGCTAAGAACTTCAGTGCTTCTGTAGTGCTTCTATGTTTTCCTTCAGCATCAGGTGTGTCTTCATTCTTCTTCTTCCTCACGCAGGTCTTCCGTTCGTAACAGCAGCTAATAAGTTCGAGGCTCTGGCGGCCCATGATGCACTGGTGGAGCTGAGTGGCGCTCTAAACACTGTCGCTGTCAGTATGATGAAGATCGCTAACGACATCCGCTTCCTGGGATCTGGACCTCGCTCAGGCCTCGGAGAGCTAATCCTGCCCGAGAACGAGCCTGGCTCCAGCATCATGCCCGGTGAGTGACCGCCACTGGCCAATCACAGCCTCAGGCTTGCAGGAAGAATATTGTGTGACGATCACCGCTGACCTTTAGCTCTGGACTTGTGTTTCTGCTCTATTTTTGGAGGATCTGATGCACACACACACTCTCTCTCTCTCTCTCACTCACACACGCACACATAAACAAAAATACACTTTCTGTCACGCGCGCACACACACACACACACACACACACACACACACTCTCTCTCACTCACACACACTGCATTAACTAGTATCTGTTCAGTGCTTTAAAATGCCAGTATAATCATCAGTGTGTGTGTGTGTGTTTACTTCAGTACTGTATTCTCTGTCAGAAGCAGGAATCAGACACACACTGTATGTTTGATGTTTGGTGTGTGTGTGTGTCTCAGGAAAGGTGAACCCCACGCAGTGTGAGGCGATGACTATGGTAGCGGCTCAGGTGATGGGGAATCACGTGGCTGTTACTGTCGGAGGAAGCAACGGACACTTCGAGCTCAACGTGTTCAAGCCCATGATCGTGAGTGTTTCCAGCTTTAAGAGTGACGTGTATGGCTCTGAAGAAGTGACGAGTTGTTCTCAGGGTTTAATGAGTAACTTCTGTGTTTCAGATTAAAAACGTGCTGAACTCTGCCCGGCTGCTGGGAGACGCTTCAGTGTCCTTCACTAATAACTGTGTGCTCGGCATCGAGGCTAATACAGAGAGAATCAACAAACTGATGAACGAGTCTCTGATGCTGGTCACGGCTCTCAACCCTCACATAGGTAACCACTGCAGAGGGCGCCAGAAACACTTTATTACTCCAGATCAGGGCCAGTTGTTCACAAAGTGATCTGGATTAAAAATGCTGCATATATCATTAGACAGCAATGCTTTCTAAATATACATCTTTATATAAATATGTACTGTATGTGTGTTTGTATACATTTACACAGATCTGTTATAGAAATAAAAACCAGCACTAGTTACAGATGTTTTAAAGTGAGTGACTGTCAGAAGCTGAATGTCTGTTGATCTGAAGTGATGCTGTGTGTCTGACCCGCTCTTCTCTTTCAGGTTATGATAAAGCTGCTGCTATCGCAAAGACGGCACACAAAGAGGGCTCGACTCTGAAGGCCACGGCAGTCAAGCTGGGCTTCCTGAGCGAGGAGCAGTTCGAGCAGTGGGTTCGACCGCAGGACATGCTGGGACCCAAATAGAGCAGAGCCACGGGACGCCCGCTGAAGGTCACAGGAACCACACCTTTGTACAATAAACACTATTTCATTCAATCCCAGCGCTGTGTTTCTCTCCGGCTCTGACACCAATATATCCATCCCCACATCAACAGCACAAATAAAATAATGGGGAAAATCTTTACTTTGGTTGTGTGTGTAATTGGAGTGTTTTCTTTTCTAAAGGGCCTGTCAATCATCCTGGTATTACACTGTTGTGTGAAGACAGCGTTATTTAGAATATATAGCACATTTCCGTTGTGGGGGGAATTCTTTCTTTAAAAAGCAAAAATAAAAGATCTAAAATAAAAAAATATAAATATTTTGCATGAGGAAAAATCCTTTTTTATGATAAATGTTTTGCATAGTGTAATGTATTTGTTCTTTCCCCCAATATTCTTTGTGATATAAAGAAAAAAAAAGTGTGTATATGTTGCATTTCCTTTCATTTCCAAATATAACGTTATTACTATTATATAGGTGAATATTTTAAAATTAGCTATATATATGTATATATATATATATATATTAGTGCTGTCAAATGATTTATTGCATGGATAACGTGTGCTGTGTATATTTATTACGTGTATATGTACATGTAAATATTTTAAAAATATATACATATATATGCATTTGTATGTAAATAACAAATATACACACAAACAAAAATTTTATTTAGTTTTAGTTAGTTTTTATGCAATAAATAAAAATTGTTTGAAAGCACTAATATATATATATATATATATATATAATACTTGCTTAAAGTACTTTATTTTATTTTAACTTTTTTGTGTTTTTGTTATGTGTTCGTCATTAATAATTTGTAATGTTTTTGTAGTCTTATATTTTTTATATAAATAATATTAATTTTATTTATAGCTTTAGCTATTTTAGTTACATCAGGTTATACCAAATTAAGAGAAGTGTTGTGAATTTTTAAATAGAATAACCCTGTTCACGTCTCAAAAACTTGTCTGATATTGTGAGATGTGAACAGGTTTCCTCTGAGATGATGATGATGATGATGATGAAGCTCACAGAAGTGGATCTTCCTGATCTCCTCTCTGGCATTTCACCTGCTGCTGGTATGTTAATGTCTGTGTGAGCAGCATGCCATGCGGCGGCGGGGGTCAGAGCAGCATATGGTCACGACAGGAGAGAAGCTCCTTCAGGAAAGAAGCTCGGCAGGCTCCAGATCAGTGTTCTTCTGACCGGGGATAGTTGTCACACACACACCCACACACTTGTGTTCCTCCAGCAGTGGTCTTGTGTAGTATTTTTAAAGCTGTCTTATGATACAGTCTCAGGGAAACATGTACAAAAGCTGTCACCGGAGCAGTGCCACTTTAAATATGTGTACTTTAAGATACACGCACACACACAAATATTCCCTTTAGGTTCAAACTTACAGTCCATATCAGCATTATTTATTTATTTCTGTCACTTATTTGATTTATTCATATATTCTTGTGAATATGAGACAATGTTTTTAGTGCCAAGTAAAACTAGTATTGCAATAAAGCTGCAATAAAATATAAATTATAAAAATTACATGAAGTTTGAAAAGTTGAAATGACTAAATCTGAGTTTAAAAATCTATATAAAAACACTACAAAACTAAAATAAAAACCACAAAATTACAAAAACATAAAGCTGAAATTAAAATGAAAATTTGTACAAATAAAAGATGGTTCAAAATAGTACTTATATATATATAGTTGTAAATGATTGAAAAGATCATTGTCACTCTTCTTCATAATTTGATATTTAATTAATGTTACTTGCTCTTTGGAATTATTTGTAAAATCTAACAACTTCTGAGTGATGTCTTTTAGTGTATATAAATAATACAGATCTTGAGTAAAGAAATATGAGATTGGGGCATGTTGTCCTGTCTTGAGTGTTTTAATGTAACACTTTTTAATGACAATTTGAATTGTTTGCCCTTCAGAGCTGATTACAATCTGCTGAAAGTAGGTAGTTTAGTGACAACATGCCCCACTGTAGCTCAACATTTGTTCAAAAGCCTGAATGTTGCACCATAAAGATATGATTTGTTGTAGTCAAGACTTTTAAAAATAAACCCACGCTGACAACTTGCCCCTAGACAATGATAACTATCAAATGATCTGCTATTGATTTGTCACTAACAGAATTATGTTTTGTAAGCGACTCCAGGTTTGAAAACACAGACGCCAGAGGAAGATATCGACTGACTTCTGCTAATCAGATTCATCTCTTCCAGAAAACTAATGAACGTTACCCAAGACGCAGCTAAACATCATCCTGACCTACAGCCTCCATACGACATTAATTAACATTATCCACACATTAATGTTTATTTCTAGAACACAATCGATCTGGATATCATCTCTTGCGGCCTTTAAGTGTCCATCTCACATCAGTCAGACGATGCTAGGACTCTTAAGTATGTTTTAAGGTTTGGCAGTAAACCTTACTCCTATCAGACTTTAAAAAAATGAGGCTGGATTTCTGAGATGATGTGAGACTACAACAGTTTATCCAAACATGAGAGCTGCTCGCTCTTCAGTCCGTTTCTTCATCAGATCTGGAGGGATACTGTATCTCAGCAATGGATGTGAATGGGTGCCGTCAGAATAAACCCAGACAGTGGGTAATATTGTGTTTGTACAGTGCTTCATGTAATGAGCAGTAACCTTCTCTTCTCAAACCCTGCAGGTGTTCATTATCTGCTGCAGTTTTCTCACCCTTTTATTGCAATAGACACTCTGATTAGACTCCTAATAAATGAAATCTGAGGATCGCTGTGCCCTGGGTTATATTGAGTGTGTTATATAATACTAAAGCATTTGGTCAAAGTCTTTGTTAGAAATGCTTGCATTTTCTATCAGTGGTTTTGTATATTATATTCAGTTCAGACTTTCTAGATTAATATTTGTGAATTCTGGTTTAAACTGAAACCCAGTACGTTCAAGCTGCTGGTTGAACTGTGTTTTTCAAATCGGGGTGAGTTGTTACATGTGTTTCAGATGTTTATCTCTTTTAGCCCTAAACATGTTATCTGTACCATTTAAGGTTTAGCAAAACAAAAAAAGAGAAAGATATATACAGTAAAACAAAGACAAGTCGACTTAAATAATTTAACAACATAAAAATAAAATGGAAAAAGGAAAGAAAATAAAATTATAATTTTTGCTACAAATATAGCCAATTAAAACTGAAATAATGCAGTGCAATATAGCCCTGTAGACATGCATGCACTTAAAAAAAAAATTTCATAGCCTAGTAGTAAAGAAAACAATGGTTTTTGGAGTATGTTTTACAAGAAAACATGAATGACCCTGGAGCACAGCAGCGGTCATCAGCAACACAATACACTGTATGGGGTGAAATCATCTCGCTTTCTTTTTTAATGGCAAAAATCAGGGTATTAAGTTAAGATTATGTTCCATGAAGATATTTTCTAAATGTCCTACTGTAAACATATCAAAACTTCATTATAGATTAGTAATATGCATTGCTGAGGACTCTCCTTGGATCACCACCTTACCATGGTGGAGAGGTTTGAGTGCCTGAATGATCCTAGAAGCTATGTTGGGTAGGGTCTCCCAAGGCAAAAAGGTCCTGGGTGACAGGCCAGACAAAGAGCGGTCCAGAAACCCCATATGGAGAGGAAAACAATAAGAACTGTGACGTCGCCTGGTATGGCGCAGCCGGGCGGTTGGGTGGTGGTTGAAGGCAGGGACCTCGACGACCCAATCCTCGGACACAGAATCTGACTCTTGGGACATGGAATGTCACCTCGCTGGGGGGGAAAGAGCAGGAGTTAGTGCGGGAGGTTGAGAGGTAACGTCTAGAGATAGTCGGGCTCACCTCCACGCGCAGCTTGGGCTCTGGAACCCAACTCCTCGATGGTGGGTGGACTCTCTACTACTCTGGAGTCGCCCGCGGCGAGAGGCGGCGGGCTGGTGTGAGCTTGCTCATAGCCCCCCAGCTTAGCCGTCATGTGTTGGAGTTCACCCCGGTGAACGAGAGGGTTGTTTCCCTGTGCCTTCGGGTCGGGGTTAGATCTCTCACTGTTGTTTGCGCCTACGGGCTGAATGGCAGTGCAGAGTACCCAGCCTTCTTGGGGTCTCTGGGAGGGGTGCTGGAAGGCGTTCCAACTGGAGACTCCGTCGTTCTACTAGGGGACTTTAACGCTCACGTGGGCGATGATATTGATACCTGTGATTGGGAGGAACGGCCCCCCTGATCTCCATTGTCAATGCAGCTGTTCGAAGCTGTGGCCGCAAAGTCTCCGGTGCCTGTCGTGGCAGCAACCCCCGAACCCGGTGGTGGACACCAGAAGTAAAGGAGGCTGTCAAGCTGAAGAAGGATATCGAGCCTGGTTGGCTTGTGGGGATCCTGCAGCAGCTGATAGGTACCAGTGGGCCAAGCGGACTGCAGCCCGGTTGGTTGCAGAGACAAAAACTCGGGTATGGGAGGAGTTCGGTGAGGCCCTGGAGAAGGACTTGAAAGAGGTTCTGGCAAACTGTCCGGCGCCTCAGGAGAGAGAAGCAGTGCCCTGCCAACACAGTATACAGTGGGGGTGGGAATCTGCTGCCTTCAACTGGGGATATTGTCAGGCGGTGGAAGGAATACATTGAGGATCTCCTCAATCCCACCGAGACATCTTCCGTTGAGGAAGTAGTGGCCAGGGGCCAAGGGGCGGACTTGACCATTACACAGGCTCGCTGAGGTAGTTAAGAAGCTCCTTGGTGGCAAGGCACCGGGTGTGGATGAGATCCACCCTGAGTACCTTAGGTCTCTGGATGCCTTGGGGCTGTCTTTGCTGACACGCCTTTATGGTGTCGCATGGAGGTCGGGGACAGTGCCTCTGGATTGGCAGACCGGGGTGGTGGTCCCTCTTTTTAAAAAGTGGGATCGGAGGGTGTGTTCCAACTATAGGGGAGAGGAGAATTCGTCCGATAGTCGAACCACGGATCCAGGAGGAACAATGCAGCTTTCGTCCTGGTCGTGGAACACTGGACCAGCTCTATACCCTCTTTAGGGTACT
>JAUMHI010000053.1:17365273-17377726 GCA_032359435.1 Enteromius unitaeniatus | reverse complement strand
CAGCTGTAGTCTATTTATCAAGCGTGCAGAACAACCACCCAATAAAGCATTACAATAATCTAACCTCGAGGTCATAATGTCACAGTGTATCCCCCGTTGAGGAGGCAGTGGAGAATCTCCTCAGGGGTGATCATTATCTTCGGTTTGGTCATGGTCGATCGTTCTGACACAGTTTATGCACGAAGCACAAGGTAAGACGACAACGCAGTTAAATTTAAACTTCCTTTTAATCAGCCAGGAGAACATGTGAACTATTAAATACACAAGGGAAGATGCAGGACAGGTGAGGAACACAGGTGGCAAGGATAAACTAATTAACTAAACAAGAACAGGAACAAGACTATATAACGAAACACAGGAAAGTAACAAAACAAAACCAGTGACACAGAACAATGCAGACAAGGGCGTGACACATAGACGCATGAATTAACATTTCTGCATTTAAGGTTGAGAACATAGGTCAAAATTTAGTCATATATTTTAGAAAAGGGAACATGCCATTTTACAGATGCTAGAAACATGGCTTTCAAATGAAAGATTGCTATCAAACAGCACACCTGGGTTCCTAACTGATGAAGAAGAACTGACAGAGCAGCCATCAAGTGTTAGACAGTCTTCTAGATTATTACCTGCAGAGGTTTTAGGTCCAATAAATAACACCTGTGATTTTTCAGAATTTAGCAGTAAGAAATTTTTCAGAATTTAGTTTTTTAAAATCAACTATATGTATTCCCTTTGTTTTTTGGTTTGTTTTGTAGGGCCATGAAGAAATATAGAATTAAGAATTAAGTCATGAGCTTAACAATGAAAGCTAACACTGTTGATATCCTATTGATATCGCTCAAGACTAACATGTAAAGCATGAAAAGTAATGGTTCTAGTAATGAACCTTGAGGTTGAGGTACTCTGTACTGCATTGTGTGTGTGTGTGCTTGAGTGTGTGTTTGTGTGTGTGTCCTCGTATGGACCCTTTCCCTCATTGCTGTGATTACGTGTCTTTAGTAACAGTAAGGGCTGTGTTTGATTCACCTCCTGAGAGTCTTCAGAGTTGCAGATGTGTGTCGTAATGAGAAGATCTCAGCTGATGTCCGCTGAGGACCAGCATGTTCTCATCCCTGCAGTGGTTTTTATTCAAGCTCGATATTCTGACTCTCTTAAAGAGAGACTTTAAGAGTATGTGACACAAAAACTGAGAGTTTGTGATTTTCCTTGTGTTTCAGTGCAAGTTTTGACTTGTTGATTCTGGATTCAGAACGATTGTGATTGAGACATTTATTATAAATATTAATATCAGCCAATATTCTTTATGTGTATTCATTCATTTTTTTCATTCATGTGTATATTATAGTACAGTACCAGCAAAAAGGTTGAACACACTTCCTTTTTGTGTGTCTTAACCTTTGCCTGGTACTGTATTTAGAATACTGTATGAACACAAACAGAATATACTGTACATAAACACATATACATGAACACATGACAAATTTCATGAAAACTCCATCTTCAACAGTAAATTTCTACTTACAACTGGATTCTGTTCACGTTTTCTGCATCTCAAAAATCAAAGGGCCATACTCAAGTAACAAGTATAATAAATTAATTGTGCGAGTAAACGACAGAGACAATGTTTATAGCATATACTTTATAGTATTATGTCTCACCAACTAAGTGACAATATAGTGTTAAATCTCAGTTCAACAGTGTTTCAAATGGTGTCTGGTCCCCATTGAATTGGTGACTATGACTATGTCTGTCATTGGTCAGTCTGACAGATAGTCCCGCCCCAAACTTTCCTTCTGAATCAACTAACTTGATTCAGAAACTGACTTCGGCCTTCTTAAACAAACAGATTGATGTTATTACAGTGTCTCAGGCTCTGAACTGCACTGATCATCAGAATGGAGGTAGAGCTCAGATGTCTCATTAAAGCTCTTCTCTCCTGACAGACTGTCCTCCACTGGGTCTGGAGACCCTGAAGATCGATGACTTTCAGCTCCATGCCTCCAGCATGAGACACTACGGTCTGGGGCCACACCGGGGCCGGCTCAACATCCAGGTAAGATCAGCTTTTCTCCTTTAGCTTCTTTTATAAGAAGCGCTGCCAGCGTTTCTGCTTCTCGTCTGTTATTACTCAGATCAGATCTATGGCTGCCTCATCTGGATCCACTTTGAACAGAATTTGCTCTTTGTTTTCTGCTGCGCTCGATGAAAACAGAACGACAGTCGAGAGCAGGAATGATCAGCTGGAAACAGACTTAAGAGTGACAGGCGTGTGAAGCTGACCCAGATTCTGCCGTGAGTCTTAGAATGCGTCACGATTCCAGAAGAGCCATGTGAAGGTTCATTCGGAGCAGATCTCACACAGCAGTTCCATTCACAGCTTCAATCATCAGAAACACATGTCACATTTCTGATTCTGATCATCTTTGAGACACATTTAAAGCATTAGTACAGCTATGAATGATCATTCTTCCATCATTCACATTCATTCATGTCTTGAATGACAGACTCTTTTTTTGGTATAAAAATAGTAAAGTAGATATATTTTGAAGAATGGTGGGAACTAAACAACATTGGACATTATCGGCTTTCAGCAGTGGTGTAACCTGGGTTCTTTTGGGTTTGTTGAAGACCAGCTGCATCCTGAATCATTTGTAGAGATTAGGGTTAGGGTCATTTGATTGTGCTTAATGGACGTCCAGACAGAAGAGCATTCCAGTAGTCCAACCTAGAAATCACAAAGACCTGGATTTTTCAACACAAGAGTGGCAGTTCCAGATCTGCATGACGGGGACGTTTCACATCACTTCCATTTATTAATCCTAGAACATATTGGGACACCTAATCAGGAAAACCTTTCTCCAAGCTGGCCTCTTTCACACACTATAATAACCAGGAAATAAAATTTGAAACATTTGTTGTGTCTTGCCTCGCCAGCATCCAATTGTGGTCTGAGGCTGACGTCACTCCTGAACTCCCCAAAGGCATAGCACCAAACACTGATAAGAGTCCCATTTGCACAAAAACACCACAATTAAAGTTCCTACACATAATAATACAGAATGATCAGTGTAGTTGTTTAATACATTACTGTCTTTAAACAAAAAAAAATTGTTTGGGGAAGTTCATCACAAAAAATGTAATAACATTAATATTTCTCTTCCCAACTGGTTACACAAGCCTGCAAGATCGAGCAGTCTTTGCAGTGTGGTCTTTGAAGGTCAGCTGGTCATCAAAGACTTCATCCAGATTTCTAACCAGAGTTGATGATGTAATTGTTGAAGGACCTACAGTAGCTGGATGGTAAAGTCATGCTGTAGATCTGGAGTTGAGGGGAATACAAGAAACTCAGTCTTGGCCAGAATAGAGTTAAGAATATGATTTAAAGAGGAAAACTACTTTTAAAGTGATATAAAAAGTAAAGATGACATCAAATTAATTAGAACTTGACAGAAACCCACCTCTCCCATGCGGAGACAGTGCAGAAAGGGAAGAGGTGGTGCAAAGACAGGAATTTAAGAGTTACGCTGCCGTAGAAATTTAAAGAGGAAGATATCAGGTATACTTTGCAAACATTTTTGTGTAATTCTATATACAAAATGAACATTACTTTCAATACTTGTTACACCTGTACCTGCATTAGTGTATGTGGAGAAGAGGAGGGGTCCTAGAACTGATCCCTGAGGAACCCCAGTGAACAATTGATGCGCTGTGGTCTCTTTGTGTGTGAGATATTCTGATTGTGGTATGTGTAGGGTGGTCTGTACGAGGATGACCTGTTTGATGGCGGCTGGTGTGCGGGACGGAATGACCCGCTGCAGTGGTTTGAGGTGGATGCTCGCAGACTCATGAAGTTCACCGGTGTTGTGACTCAGGGACGGAGCTCACTCTGGTCGTAAGAAACATACACATACAAACACACACACACTGCACTCACAGGTTCCATTCACAGCAAGAGCAAAAATGCATCAATGTAAATATGAGGGTATAAGGTCTGTGTGTCCTGATGGTTTAGTATGTGTGTGTGATGTTCTCATGAGTGTGTGTGTTTTAGGAGTGATTGGGTGAGCTCGTATAAGGTTCTGCTCAGTAATGACTCTCATAGCTGGGTAACGCTGAAGAATGGCTCCAGAGATCTGGTGAGACACAAACACACCTTTGACTGACTGAGCTTCAGCTGTCGCTCATGTAACCGTGTGTGTTTCTGCTCGACTCAGTAGATCTTCAGTGCGAATCGAGAGAAGGAGATACCAGTCCTCAACGTCTTCCCCAAACCTGTGGTGGCCCGTTACATCCGCATCAACCCACGCTCCTGGTACGCCAGCGGCAGCATCTGCATGCGCACAGAGATCCTGGGCTGCCCGATGCCAGGTGAGCAGTGTGTGTGTGTGTCTGTGTGTGAGATGCAGTGATTCAAAGCCACACACACACACACACTTAATAACACTCTCTGTCTCTCTCTCTCTCACACACTCAATCATATAAATGGCAAATTAAAAAACAAAGAAGAATCAAACCATAAAACTCATTTCTTTTTATTGCTTCTTATAGATCCAAACAATTATTATCGGCGACGAAATGAAGTGACTACGACAGACAACCTGGACTTCAGACACCACAGTTATAAGGAGATGAGACAGGTACCTGAGAGTAAAAACTGAATTCTCATTCCCTCTATGCCTTAGAAAAAAGCATTACTGGCATGCATCTTAAGACAATACAAAGACAGTGATATGTTTTAAGATCAGTCAATGTGAGTTTCTTTCAGTTGAAACAGGTTCAGATTTACATTTAGCCTAGGACTAGGCTCAAGCCTTGTCTGTGAAATCAAGAGAATGTGTTGTGTTTCTGTTCTTCAGCTGATGAAGGTGGTGAATGAAATGTGTCCGAACATCACACGCATCTACAACATCGGCAAGAGCTACAACGGACAGAAACTCTACGCCATCGAGATCTCAGACAGTCCCGGAGAACATGAGCTCGGTAAGACACGTGCATCAACCTGTAACACACCTGTGACGTGATGAGTGTGTGTGTGTTGTGTGATCGCGTGTGTGTCAAATTATATCAAGTCTTATTTGTATAGCACTTTTTACAATGCAACATATAAAGCATGAAAACCAACGGTCCGAGTACTGAGCCTTGTGGTACTCCATACTGCAGTTATGTTCGATATGATTTTTATTCTTTATTAAGATTTCTAATCTTTATTCACTGATAAGTATGATTTGAATGATTTAAATGCTTATGCACTTCCACTAATGCCAACATAATTTTATATTCTATTCAATAGAATGTTGTGGTTGACAGTGCTAAGATCTAGTAGCACAAATAGAGAGATACAACCATAATCACGTGATGTCTAAATCCTGACTGGATATCTTCACAGACACCATTTTTCTCTAAGAATGAACATAGTTGTGATGATAGTACCTCTTACGACACATACTTACAGTCGGTAATTCAGAAGCAGCAGACTGCCAGAGAGTCAGAATTAGAAATAGCCTTTACACATCCCTTTGTATTCTTCTAGGTTCACAAAATTGTCGTCCATAAAATGTGTTTCACAAATGTGAACATCAGAGATGTGCTATTTTTATTTCTACTGCATCTTCTTTCAGAGCTCAAATACAGTGCTTCTGCTTTAGCACAGAAACAGACGGTTTCTCCTGACATGTCTGCAACACTACTCCGTTACTGAAAACACGCCTTCTTTCTTTTCGTGAACATTTGGGCTGCATTATGCAAATATTACCACATCGTGACATAGACAAGTGAAGGTGTGTTTTCATGAAGCGTTTTAGACCGTTCTGGATCAGTCTTCTATTTTAGATAGAATAACTTCTGTGAGCTTTGTAACTCTGCAGATCTTGTACATGCACAAACAGCTATATAAAAATAGAAATCACCACTTTAAGGCTTTTCAGTAAGAGAAAGTACTTTCCCATCATGCAATATGAAATACCTCTAGTTTGTTTTTCCTCTAGCTGCGGTAATGATGTGTGACTGTGTTGAGAGATGTTGTTTGATGTGTGAGTGTGTGATGTTTGTGTGTGTGAGAGAGTGTGTGTGTGTGTTTTGATGTTGTGCACCTGGTATTTATCACGTTATTGGGACCAATTATCTCCAGAAAGATAGGAATAGCAGTAAATGTTGACCTTGTGGGACATTTCTTAGGTCTCCATGAGGAAACAAGCTTATGAATCAAACAGAATGAAGTGTTTTGAGAATCTACAAATGGCTGTAAGGGGTAGGTTTAGGTGTAGGGTCAGTGTAGGACAATACCACATGCAGTAGAAACACCATTACACCTATGGAGAGATCCTAAAACATGGAAAAACACATGTTGGTTTTTGTGTTTTCTGGGGTCTCTCTCTTCATAGGTGTAATGGTGTTTCTACTGTACAGACTAACCCTACCCCTTACCGGAAACTGTACATTTTTAGATTTTGAAAAAAACACCACTTAGTATGTTTTTTAAGTCTTTTGAATTACGGGGACACTGAAAATATCCTCATGAATCACCTTCATATTGTAATACCTGTCATACCATGACATTACACACATGTGTGTCCTCATAAACCTGCACACTGACACATCATCATCACACACACAGCACATGTTGTGTTGTAATGATGTGTGTGTGTGTGTGTGTGTGTTCACAGGTGAGCCGGAGTTCCGCTACACGGCTGGTTCCCATGGTAACGAGGTTCTGGGCCGCGAGCTGCTGCTGCTGCTTATGCAGTTCATGTGTCAGGAGTATCTGAGCGGAAACACACGCATTCGGCGGCTCGTGCACGAGACACGCATCCACCTGCTGCCCTCCGTCAACCCCGACGGCTACGAGAAAGCCTCCGAAGCGGTGCGTCGCATGCATTACTGCTCAGAAGCCTAGAATCATTAAGATTTATTAATTTTTCTTCTGCTTACCAAGAGTGCATTTATTTGATAAAAATAATTTTTATAGTCTAAAACGGCTGTTTTCTATGTAAATATGTGTTAAACTATTTCTGTGATGTTCAGCTGAATTTTCATCATCATTACTCCAGTCTTCAGTGTCACATGATCTTCAGAAATCAGAAGAATAGAAATTTATTTGAAATAGAAAGAGCATAGAAAAGTATTAATTGTTTACATCAGAAAGAGAGTGTCTCGTCTGGTTTCTGGTTCTCAGGGCTCGGAGCTCAGCGGCTGGTCTTTGGGTCGCTGGAGTCAGGATGGTCTGGACATCCATCACAACTTCCCTGATCTCAACTCCGTTCTGTGGGAAGCAGAAGCCCGGAAATGGGTTCCACGCAAATTCCACAACCACCATGTGCCCATCCCAGACTGGTACCGCTCCACAAACGCCACCGTGAGTCTGGAGCCACTGATGATGCTGGTGATGATGATGATGTGGTCATGATGTACAGAGTGTTTCTGGATGTGTGTAGCTGAAGATGAAGTTTCCAGGAAGCTCTGTGACTGTGTGTCTGATGAGAGCGTGTCAGAGACGCTTTGTTGATGAGGAACATCTGACTGACATAAAATGACTAACAATAACAGTGATCTGGAGTCGATCGTCACATTCATGAGACCAGATCAAACACATCTGATGAACAGAGCATCATTTTATCCGAAATTTTAATTCCGAAGTAATTGATTATAGATCAATAGATTTGTCCCTTACTTCTATTTCTAGCATTTACGTTTCTTGTCAATTATAGGAACAGGTGAAAATACATTTTAAAAACGTTCACGACAAACACATTTCAGTATATTATTATAAGCCACCTACAATCCATATCTTCATCTGTTTCAGCTCTTTGTCTCTCTTTCTTGTGTTAACTGGATTCTCCTGAACTTCTAGTCATCACTAATATATTCAGATATAAACAAACATGGACTGCAGCCGCTGACAGACAGATTGGAGTCACCAGATGCCGCCAGTTCATTGATATGGGAAAGAATCATATTTATTTCTGTAGTGCTTTATATACAGCACAGACTGATTCAAAGCAGAAATAAACAGGAAAATAACAGTGTGAACATTGCAAAATCCCTTGTTTGTGAAGCTAATCTGATTCAGATGTAGAACAGCTCTGCAGAAGACAATAGTGCCGTTATTCAGAGCGATTGAGTTCAGGTTTTCCTCTTCTGATATAGTGACCGCAGCTGAATAGTCTTTTAATGCCATATGCAGAGAGCAGGGGTGTAACGGTACACGAATGTGATGGTTTGATGTCACAGTTCGGTATAGTTTCTGTACAGCAACCAAACATTATTTTTCTAAACTAATTGCTGTTTCTCAAAAATAAATTCAAATATATATTCAAATTTTCATAGGGATAAAAATCTACCTCAGCTTATGCTCTGTAAGTAGATTTTTACATTACTATGAAGTGACAATTAACAACAGAGCCCAAAATGACATTTAATTACTGTTTGTTTTTAATATAATCAACACTTAACTTATAAGAAAAAATGTATGTAAAACATGTAAATTGCATATAAAGCAGTTTTTAAATTATATCTTTTCAATTTGTTGTTAAAATATATTTATGCAGTGGCTGTCATAACTTGTTTCATAACATATTAAACATTCATTAACTAGTTAAGATCAAATTCCAACATATTTTGTACGTTTCCTACTATAAATATATCAAAACTTTTTATTAGTACATTTTTTTCATTAGTGATATGCATTACTAAGATCTTCATTTGGGCAACTTTAAAGGAGATTTTCTCAAATTTCTTGCACCCTCAGATTTTCTAATAGTTGTATCTCAGACAAATATTGTTCTATCCTAACAAACCAGACATCAGTGGAGAGATGATTTATTCAGCTTTCAGATGGTGCATATAACTCAGTACATGACTGGATGTGTGCTTACACATGTTTTCATTAATAGTTGGCTCTGACCTCTGACCCCCAGGTGGCGGTGGAGACTAGGGCTCTGGTGTCGTGGATGGAGAAAATCCCGTTCGTCTTGGGCGGGAACCTGCAGGGCGGAGAGCTGGTGGTGACGTTCCCGTTCGACCGCACACGCTTGGTGACGGTGCTCCGCGAGGCCACGCCCACCGCCGACGATCACGTGTTCAGATGGCTGGCCTTCTCCTACGCCTCGACTCACCGGCTCATGACCGACGCCAGCCGCAGGGTCTGCCACACCGACGACTTCGCCAAAGAAGATGGCACCATCAATGGAGCCTCGTGGCACACGGCCGCTGGAAGTGAGGAGAATCAGCACACACACTCTGAACCAGCTGACCCGTCCGTCTCGTTAACCGCTCGCTGTTCGTTAACAGGTATGAACGACTTCAGTTACCTGCACACCAACTGCTTCGAGCTCTCCATGTTTGTGGGCTGTGATAAATTCCCTCACGAGACCGAACTAGCAGAGGAGTGGGAGAACAACCGCGAGTCACTGCTGGTGTTCATGGAACAGGTGATCACACACACACACACACACACACGCAAACGAGAAGCACAGCAGTGTGTCATGCCACATCTTTACATTAGTTTGAATCATTGCTAGGTGCCACCGGTGTGTGTACGCTTTTAGAAACAACATGTTCCAAAATTAAAGATGAGGCTTGGTGCAAAACAGCTTATAGTGAAGACAGTCTGCCAAAACAGCTTGTGTTCTACTCTATGATGCAATAGTGTGGTTAAGCACCGCCTCCATAGAAGAAGATCAATGCCTGCTTCTACATCACTGCCTGCTTAGTCCCGCCCACTAGTTCTGCATTACTACCTGTTTAGCCCCGCCCACTGGTTCTATATCACTACCTGTTTAGCCCCACCCACCGGTTATGCATTATTGTCTGTTAAGCCCCTCCTACCAAGTTGTGGAAAAACAGTGTTTACATCAATGAACTTTATTGTTAATGAAGGCCCAGACCAGGGTGAAAAACAGGACAGAAAATACACTATTACTTCTTAATTATGATGTACAAAAAGCATTTCATGACCTCTTTAAAATCTGAGAGAAAATATGAAATATGAGAGAAAATATGAAATATGAGAGTCACGTGGTGGAACATGTGGTTCATGTGTTTGTCCAGGTGCATCGTGGGATCAAAGGTATCATCAGGGACATTCAGGGCAAAGGAATCGCTAACGCCATTATCTCCGTGGAGGGAATCAATCACGACATTCGCACAGGTGACACACACCACACCGCGTGGCATCATGGGACAGGACATGAGTTTGGACACTGTTATTAATTGACTCTATCAGATGAGAGCTTCTTTAATGAGCAGGTATTGATGGCTGTGCTTGGCTGTGTTTAATCAGCGTCTGACGGAGATTACTGGCGTCTGCTGAACCCAGGAGAGTATCGCGTGACGGCCCGGGCCGAGGGCTTCAGCGCCAGCAGCAAAGTTTGCGCGGTGGGTTACGACATCGGAGCCAGCAGATGTGACTTCATCCTTGGACGCTCCAACCTGTCACGCATCAAAGAGATCATGCAAAAATTCAACAAACAGCCAATCAGCACGAGACAGCGCCTGAGACAGCGCCACCTGCTGAACACATAGAGAGGTGTGTGTGTGAGTGAGTGAGTGTGTGTGTTTGTGTGAATGTGTATTTGAGTGGAAGCAAATGTGTGTGTGTGTGTGTGTAAACACGACTGATCTTCATCATGAGAGATTCTGTCCTGGACTGAACACAAGCGTCTGATGTTCACTAATACTCACCTGTTTTTTTACAGGAGCTGTTTATCAAGAGAATATTTTATATAGTTTCATATCATCTTTTCATTAATGTTTATTAGCTTTAATATATTTCTAATGAATCAGATCCTTCTTTTCTAACAGTTCATTAACGAGTGAATGTGAATCCAGCTCTGCTCCTTCATTACTCAGTTTGTTATATATATATTATATATATGTTGGTATATGACACTCACAATGTTTAAAACATTTCTCCCAGTGACTCTGAATGTGTTCTTACGTTAAATCATTTCTTAAACAGTTTCCATGTAAAGGTTCCTCTCGCTCCAGCAGTCATGGGTTCGATTCCAACTCAATCTGAGTCTGATTAAAGCCTTGTATCAGTGTCTGCTGATTGTCTTTTTAATGATGTAACATCTCCATAAGTTGCCATTTTTCTTCAAAATTCTGTAATTTCTGAGAATGTATTGAATATTCTCAACAAAATGTATTGAATGTTTTCTATTCATTCGAACAGCAGCAATAAAGCTTCAGAAAAGTGATCATTATTAATCTACTGTTCAAGTGTGTGTGTGTGTGTCTTCTGTTCTGGGTGTGTGTGTGTGTGTGTGTGTGTGTGTGTGTGTGTTCATAGAGGTGTCATGAGGAACAGTGTCTGATCGTCTCAGGTCCTCGAGCGCCTCCTGCTGTTCACTCAGAAGTATTTAACCCTTTCTTGTGTAAACATGAGTCTTTCTGCATCATGCTGAGCTCAGTGGAGTCTGGTTTACTTTCACTAACATTCTGGATATTTTTGTTTCCATACATGTGACTGATTGCACAGATTCTATTGGACGAGAGCTGAACTGGATGATGACATCACTCAATCATCAATGAACTGACTTTAGCTAGAAAATGACTTTGTTATTTTCATCTTATATTATTTACTCACTGTTTTCCTGTTTAGCACTAAAGCTGCTTCAGCACAGTAAGCTCTTTATAGAGCTCAATAGAAATAGAGTTGACTTGACTTAAATTGTCTTGCATCAGTCAAAGCCAGCAGAAGTGTGTCTGTAAGCTCAGTCCAGCAGGTGGAGGCCGCAGTGATTTTGATGGGTTAAGGATTTTTCCTACAGAACTGACATCATCTGACCTGTATCACCTTCATCTTCATCACTAGATTTCCTCTGTGACTGCTCGGTTTGGGTCTTTCCTGAGGAGAGTGTTTGATCTGATCGATGGCTCGGGCAATCAGAAACCCCTGCGCTTAATTACAGCTCTCAGGAAACGAGCCGTGATACGAGCGAAGAAACCCGAGCGGCCGTAACAAAGAGAGACTTATCAGAGCAACGGCTGAGCTGGACACACGACCATCTGATCGCCCGATTCATAATTAATACATTTATCAAATTAATTACTGAGAGGAGCCTGAGGAACAGTGGCTAAATTCATGGAGCGCTGGCTCGGCTTTCGGCTAATAAGAGCCGTCAGAGTAATAGAGGCAGAGTCTGGGCCGGCATGACAGACAAATTACTGCTGAGCAGAATATATGAAGGAATTCACATAGAAACAGAAATATGGCATTGTCTGGTGACGAGAACAACCACTGCCTTGTCTAAATAACTGAGTCTGCTCACAAGAGAGAGAGAGGAGTCTGTCTGTGAACGAAGCTCAAACACTCGGCTGAGACTGAAGACGCTGAAAACAGAGAGACACACACACACACACACACACACAAGTTAAGTCAAGTCACTTTTATTTCTGTAGCTCTTTTAACAATACAGATTGTAGCAAAGCACTGAACATTATCAAGTAGAA
>JAUMHI010000053.1:17354372-17365173 GCA_032359435.1 Enteromius unitaeniatus | reverse complement strand
CAGTCTATGCTGGCTGTGCACAGAGACTAGAAAGAGAGGAACAGTCTGCTGCTGACCACTCACAACCTTTAAGATAGAGAGCTTTAAGAACGATAAGCTTTGTACGAATCGACCTGTATTATAGGATAAACAATAATGTTCAGTATGTGGAAATTATTCTTTTTTTTTTTTTTTACTTAAACTGCATAAACACATTACATTACGCCAAATATACAAAACAATGTTCTTTTTAGCAACATCATATGACCCCTTACATCTTACTGAACCCAGTCTCTGCACACACACACACACACACACACACACACACACAGGAGCAGCGTTATGTTTTTCTGTCACCACAGGAATCAATCAAATCTCATCTCAGTGTGACATGGCCCTGGACGATGGTGACGTTTTGTGTCCAAACACACGCTCAATCCTCTGAAAATACACAAAAGAACAACAAAGACGCAGGATAATGAAGTGATCAGAAATGAGAAACGAGTGAGTGTGAGAGAATGAGCGAGAGATGGATGGAGAAGTAGGGCGAGTGTTTGAGTGAGATCCATATGGACCCGCGGCTCTCAGACAGACAGAGTGATAATTAAAAGAGTATAAATTTAGCTGCTGGTAACAGCTGGTGTGTGTGTGTGTGAGAGAGAGAGAAACTCAAACACACTGCAAGTTTAAAGGCCAGAAACAAACACAACTACACAATTGTAAGTTTTTTCATCCTGTGGGTCTGTATGTGCTCAACATGTGTGACCTTCAGACGTCTGTTGCAGGAAACCAGAAGATAACTTGTTTTTATTCATAAATGTTTTATTCATGAAAAAGGTTTTATTCATTCCCTTGCTCTTATTTTCTCTTCTGCTCTTTGTTCTCATCTAGCTTATGCTCCAGTTATTTGTTAGTTTTTGTTAACATTTGAATTTGAATTTATTTTTGCATTCTCTGCTACTTTATTTTATTTTCATCCATTTATGAATTTGACATTCCCTTGTAGACATTCATTTCATTTTCTGTTCTGTTCTATTCTATAATGTTCCATTACATTCCATTTTATTCTATTCTATAAAAAAAACTTTTTTTCTTGGTTCCAAGATTGTTTGGTGAGATCTGTGTTTTTATTACGACAGGTGAATAATTTAAATGTGCTTTTATGTTGTATATTTTCAGTTCAAATCTTACATTAAATTTTAAATGATTTTGGTCATTCCTCTTAAATTTATTTTTTTTGAGGTTTTTTATGTACATTTATGAATTTGACATTCCCTGGAAATCAAACCCATGACGTTGGTATTTAATTTAATGTTTATTTTTCTTTTTTGATTTGATTTGATGTGATTTTAGAGCTTCTTCTCGAGCGTGTCCTTCACGGAGGACAGTCACGTGAGCGTTATCGGGACAGTCTCTCTGTCTGGAGTCACTGTTTCAATTAAAAACAGGATGCTCTTATTTCTGCTTTGTCCCTGAAGATGCGCTTTGAGACGCAGATGTCTCTTACAGCCTCTGGGGTTTTCTACAAGCCTCTGCAAGACACAGTATCTCACAGAAGTTCCTCTGGATTTAACAAGCCCTCACCGGCTGCCCCCAAAACCTACTTTTCAGAAACACTGAGTGCTGCCTCTGGAGATAACGAGGCATCATTACCTAAATGATTTGTGTCCTGAAACAAACATTTTGTGTTCAGAAGGTCACAGCTTCATCAGGTGCTGCTTTACTCCAGATGTACTCCAGACCTCAAGTGTCAGACAGTGTTGTTCTACACTCTTGTAGAGTTTTTGAATATTTTCAACTTGCTTTTGAATTTTTATTTGAGTGTTTCAGATTAGTTGAATTTAGTATTTCAACTTATTTTATTTAAGTTAGCTGACAATTTTCATATAAACGTGTTTTGGTATTCCTGGGAATCAACCCAATGACCTTGGGTTCGACTAAACCCCAGTATTTCATTTAGTTTTTTAACATTTATTTTACTTAATTTCAATACATTTCATTTCTCTTTTCAATTTCATTTTAATTGATTGTATTTTATCTTATTTTATTTTATTTCCCTACATTTAATTTCTCCTTTTTTGTTTTTGCAATTGCCATTTGTTGAGCAATGAACACAGGAGTTTTTTTCCTGTAGACTTTTTTGTTGTTGTTTTTGAATTTTTTTTGATAGATCCAGATCCAGACTGTTACTCTGACTGTCTCTCATCAACATCCAGATACAATGTGTGTAAAAATGGCAAATAGTGTAAATCTTTTTCAAGTTTCAAAGACTGAATATGTCGCTCAGATTCAGATCACTCTTATATGACGATGAGCTCAGTCTCCAGGGAATGTGTTCTTCTGTTTTCAGGGTCTGATATTGTTCAGTGGATGCAGAGGAACCTGAGCATTGAAGACCAAGGTACAGTAACATCTGAGATCACATGTCCAGTATCTCTCCTGTCAGTCAGCTGCTGTTACCGCGGTAAACTCGTTCAGAGCACTTGTTACCTCATTCAATTATGCTGAGGTAAATAAACCTCATTACATTTATGTGTATAATAACATAAATATAAGTGCATATACATGTAAATATTTTCAAATTATATAGTGTATGTGTGTGTATTTATATATACATAATACACAAGCACAGTACACACACACACACACACACACATATATTATGTAAACAAAAACTTATTCTGTATGTGATTAATTGTGATTACTCTTTTGACAGCACTAATATATATATATATATATATATATATATGTAAAAGGAAGTCTGCATTCACGTAATCTCAGTGTTTGTGGTCAGTGTGTTTATTCCACCTGTATGTCAGATTCAGATGCATTATGGGAAGAGTGTGTGTTGGTCTGGCAGCAGGTGTTTCTGGTCGGGTCTGTCTCTCTCGAGACCCGAGGACATACTTTGTCTTTCTGTCTCTTCGTAACCTTGTGGAAAACAGATTTGTGGAACTGCTCCTCCTGAGGGTCCTTCACGTTTTTAAGAATTACACTCCGCTATATATAATAAAAAATATTAAAATAAATGTATTTTAAACTATGTTTTGAAAGATTCTGTGTTTGGAAAATTGGGATTTACTAGAAAGCCTTGTTTTTAAAGGGGTTCCTAGTCATGGAAACGTCATGGAGGTACATTTTTATAATGAATATATTCTTCTATTTATGCCAAGCTTTCATCAGGTGGAAACTGTGAGTTAACATATTTAAAAAATCCTTGTTTCAGCTTAAAAAGTAAATGCGCAACCCATGCCAGCTCTTACTGTAACAGCTCTTGAAATATAGAAATGTGCTCAAATTATATTTTAGTTACCCATTTAAATAATAATAATAATAATAAAAACAGCAGTACTAAAGCTTACAGAGATGAAAGAATGTCAAAAATGGGCTTAAAGTCAGAAGGGTGAGAAGCACTAATCCAGAGTCAATGCACAGGTGTGCAAACAGGTTTTCTGTAAGAGGTGGGTTCAGGGATAGAACATATCCTTCAGTCAGGATAAAACTAATAGAAGTCTATGGAAACAATTCACAAAACAAACGTGTGTGTGTGTGTTGCAGTGGAGGCTCTTCATCTGGGGACTCTGATGGCGGCTCACGGTTATTTCTTCCCTATATCAGACCATGTTCTCATGCTGAAGGACGACGGAACCTTCTACCGCTTTCAGGTGAGATGCTCTCAGATTCTGATTGGCTGAGAAACTCTTGAAGACTTCACATGATGACACATGATCATTCACTTTTTGATTCATAGAAATGATGTCATTCAGATTCAGATTCAGATTCATGTCATCATATTCCAATTCACATTAATGGTGTAATTCTAATTCATAATTAGATTTATGACATCATATTCTGATTTATATTCATGATGTCATTCATGTTCTGATTCATGCATGATGTCCATATTTTTGTCCAGATCCATTATGTCATTAATATTGCGATTCATATTCATTTCATAGTCTGATGCATATTCACAATGATATTCATATTCAAGACTGAAGTATTTTTTTTCATTCATCTTCTAATAAAGTCATTTATTCATATGATTTATGCATTTTCCCAAGTCATTCGTATTCTGATACATATTTATATCATTTATAATATATTATAATATATTATTATAATATATAATTATACTATATAATATATCTAATATATGTATATTTACATTCTTATTCAAATGCATATTATTTATTTAATTATTCATATTTACGATTCCATTCATATTTATGATTTATATTTGCATACATATTTGGTATTAGTCATTTGCTTATTGATTTTTATTGATTGATTCATATTTTACACATTCATATACACTATATTGTTACGATGTTACATATCTCTATTCATGCTGTCAAACCAATTCCTGTTCATATTCAAGAAGTAGTTCATGTTCTAACACATATTCAAATTCCTGATGTTCAAATTCATATTCCACATTTTATTGTTCATATTCTGAGACACATTCATATGCATGGTGTTGTTAATGTTATTCTTCGTATGATGTTATTGATATTGACTCTATGGTCAGCTGTAATGAGTAGGTCTGAGGTCGAATCATAATTCTACACATCCAGTGGGATTCTAGAGGATTCTGAAATGAAACATTCATGGTGTGAATAAACACTGAGTCATAATTGTCTGCTGCCTTCCTGTCTTCTGTTGATCACAGACTCCGTACTTCTGGCCGTCAAACTGCTGGGAGCCAGAAAACACTGACTATGGTGAGAGTGTGTGTGTGTGTGTGTGTGTGTGTGCGGCCTGTATCTGTGTTTTATCCTCCTCTGATGTTCTTGAGGGCTGTTGTCCTGAAACACGAGAAAGTGTGGGACTAGATCAGATCAATCGATCAACATGATGTTCATCAGAGTCCTCGCTGACACACTCCAGCTCTAATTAGACCTGCATAATCTCCATCAAAATGAAATATATCATATGATAATTATGACATTAATCAAATGAAAAGCTCCCGTATGAACATGTCTTTCCTGCGCTGACTGCTTTATAATTGAATGATCATTTTTAACATTACATTAGATTTTTAAATGTTAAATTATAATTGAATACAATGTATTTCATATTTGTAAATCATTTATTGAAATAAATCAGATAATTAAAACAATTACATCAATCACACTTACTGATCAATTTCAATCACCGTTCAAGTCCTTGATGATTACAGTTTGTTTTTTGGGGGGGGGATGTTTGTTTTCAACTCACAAATATACATATAATATAAAAATAAATATATTTCCTTGGCTTTTAACATTTTATTAATTCCATAAATCTTTCAAAATAATTTTTAAATAGCATTTTTAGTATTGATTTATTTAATATTTATACATAAATAGTATAGTCTACTCACAAACAGCCATTTTTACCCAGTAACTTCATATTCGTTATGAAAATTTAAATGACTTTTTAAGATTTTATTGATTTCTGTAACTAACTTTCACAATTTTAAAATCACATTTTTAAATATTTAATTTCTTTAACTCACAAATAGCAATCTGCCGACATTTAGAGCTTAACATACACTAACTTTATATTCATAAAAAGTCTCTAAAGATTTCATTAATTTCTATACTTTTTCCAGATCTATAGAAAAACTTTTACAGTTCCCTCAAATATCCATATTTTCCATGACTGAGAATACTGATACATAAATAAAAATGACTGAAGTAAAAGCATAAAAAAACCAAAAACAAGATAAGTTTACATTTTTTAGTAGTTATTGCTTATTTTAATGCTGATTTTGTCTTGATTGAAATCATCCTGTGGTCTGTTTGGAGGTGTGCTGATGCCCTCTAGTGGCCCCGGGCCCCTGGACTAGGACCACTGCATGTTTATGTGTCTGTGAATACTGTGAAGCTCACTTCAGTCTCATATCAGAGCTGTCTGTTTGTGTTCAGTGAAGCATCTTCAGGTTTATAATGTCTCTCTTCTCTCTCTTTCTCTGCAGCGGTGTACCTCTGTAAACGAACCATGCAGAATAAAGCTCGTCTGGAGTTGGCTGATTATGAAGCTGTGAGCATCTCTCCTCTCTGTTTGATCTGGATTAATGAAGATCTCGCTCTCAAGAACATCTCATTCTCACAATAAACCAAACCGAAGTGTGTTTGATGAAGTCAGATGTAAGGATTGTATTTGTGACTGTGTGTGTGTGTGTGTGTGTTTTCTGCAGGAGAGTTTGGCGAGATTACAGAGAGCTTTTGCACGGAAATGGGAGTTTATATTTATGCAAGCAGAAGCACAAGCAAAGTGAGTGATCAGATCAGTGTGTGTAAATGTGTGAGAGTGTGTGTTTGTGAGCTCACATCAGATTCTCTGTCTCTCAGAGTGGACAAAAAACGGGACAAGATCGAGCGGAAGATCTTGGACAGTCAGGAGCGGGCCTTCTGGGACGTTCACAGACCTGTGGTGAGTTTGAGTCCCATCAAAGGCAACAAACAATAAATAATCGCAAACAAGACTTACGATGGACAGTAGAGCCCGAACGATAAAGGATTTAGAAGGCCGATACCGATATATATTTGTGTGTGTGTGTCTATAGTTTTTTACATTTCAGCAACGTGCAACAAAACATTAACAGATTTCCCTAACATTAGTTATTTGTATATAATATGATAATGCACTTTATTAAAAGAAACTTGTTTCTTTTATTGTCACGACAGAACAGAGGAACATCAAAAAATATTAAAGTTCTGATGAATAAAATGTATAAAAATAGAAACTTAAGAAATTAAACGTAAAGTTCTTTGAACAAAAACAACAACAACCAAATCAAAGTTACCAGTTTTAAAAGACTTGGTAAGCTTCAGAAATATAACTTTGAATAGGACTGGCGACAGATTCTGTATAACAACAACACCACAATATAAATTGAACATCAAAATATATATATATATATATATTTTTTTTTTTAAATATTCATTTATCGGCCATTATAAATGCTGATACCGATAGTTTTGAAAATGCCTAATATCGGCCTCTAATGTACAGCGTAAATTCTGCTTATGCCACAAAAATACATGTAAAAAATATACATTTTTTGCATAACTAAGCATTATTGTTTACAGTATTGTTAATATTAAATTTATTTTGTCTGAAAACATGAGATATTGAAATTCATAGTAGTAATAGTATTAAATATTACATTTAAAGCCAAGTCGCTTTGGAAAACAGTGTCTGCTAAAGAATTAAATGTAAATATAAATATCAATAGTTTATCCACTGTACATTTTTTAAGCAATTAAATAAAAGTTTATTTAAAATAATGTAAAGATTTTGATGATGATGGGATGTTGTCAACACACACTCACACTCACACTCCATAGAGACGCTGATTCTGTTTCTGTATAATGACTCTGATTAATAAAATGTAGTTATTTACAGACATCTGAACTGAATGTGTGTGTGTGTGTGTGTGTGTGGCAGCCTGGCTGTGTGAACACAACTGAAGCCGACATAAAGAAATCCTCCCGGATGAAGCAGCCACACAAAACACGGAAGGTAAACACACACACACACACTGTATATATGTGTCATACTCCTGTCAGAAACAAATCTCGGGGCCATTCACACACTTCTATAAACACAGGTTGATATATTCAGGAGTGGTTTTTAAGAAGTGCAGAACAGAACACCTCCTCTGACGTGATTCTGGCTAATAAAACAGAAGTGGGTACCAAAACTATACCTGTTCTTGTCTTACAATAAACATTTGATGAACAATTTTGATCCACTTCAAACGTTGACTACTGTGTGTGTGTCTATATATATATATATATATATATATATATAAATATATATATTTATAGAAGGAGCACAGTGCCATTCACACAAACACTGAACACCATCAAGGTGACACACATTTACCGTAAAATTACATTAAATATCTATTTTAATTTTTCACCGTAAATAGCATTGCGCTTGCTATATTATATCGCTCTTTTGTCATCTTTTGTACATCGCTTTGGATAAAAGAACCTGCTAAATGTAACTATAATAGAAGAGCTTACCATTAACAGGTTTGTGCTGTAGCATTTTCAGTGTTTGACAGTTAAAATCATGATCTTTTTGTACAGTGTTGTGCATGTGTATATAGAAAATCAATGGACAGTAACACATTGGGATGGAAAAACGTGTTCTGTGTGAACAGCTCCTGATAATGTAATCTATATAAAGGTACATCGTGTTTATTGCAGGTAAATGTGAAACGGATGATGTCATAGTAACCATAAACAATTGTACTGACGATACAGAAGAGATGGAGTGTGTCGAGTCAGTATCACAGTACTGGGGTGTGTGTGTGTGTGTGTGTGTGTGTGTGTGTGCAGTCGGTGTACGGTCTACAGAACGACGTCCGAAGTCACAGTCCCACTCACACGACCGCTCCAGAGGTCAGAGAGCCCACGGAGGACGAGCTTCGCTGCCAGGTCACTGACACCACCACCACACACTTAATCAGCGCACAATATTAACAATAAAATTGCATGAGGGTACCGTTTTCAACAAGAAACTAAAAATGTTTACATTTTTGTGTGTAACAGCTCTGAGAATGAAAACATCCTGCACAGTGTTACATCTGAAAGTGCAGCGTGTGTAAAGTTATTGTCTTTCAAAGGAAAGAGTCGACTTTGAATCACTGAAACGAGACAGACAACGAATGAATAGATAAAAAAAATAGTGATGCATAAAAATAAGACAAAAAACATTCTGCAATAAATTATATAATACAAGAAAATCATCTTCAATCATTTTAATGCTTTTTTAAAGCTTCTGTCGTGACATTCTAATACAACTTCAAGACATGCAATAAAAAACAAATAAACAATAATAAATAATGGAGAAAAATAAAGTCATAAAAAAGCAAAATAATTACTTTAGTAAATTATATATTATAGGGCAACCCTGAAAAAATCTTAAGTCCAGGACCAAACAGACAATGGATAAATTAATAAATATATATAAAAATAAAAAAGCAAAACTTCTATAGAAAATGATATATTACAGGCAAGGTGATCAAATACGCTTTTGTTTTAATTAATGCGACAACCTCAAAAATCCAAGATGAGGCTTAAAATAAGATACAATAAATAAAACTAAAACAATTACAAATAATGCACAAAATGAACTAATAAAAAGCTAAATAATTGCTATAGTAAATTACATATTATAAGGTGATAAAATAATTTTAATAATATTTTTTTATACATTTTTTAAAATAATAATATTGTTTAATAATTTCATTTTATAGGACTCTTTATATATATATATATATGTGTGTGTGTGTGTGTGTATATATATATATATATATATATATATATTTATATAAATTATATTACGTCATATATAAACAGAGTACAGATTGAATGAATCTACAATTTATTACTTTTAATTTTATTTTTTAATTGTATTGTTTTTCTTTGGTATATTTTCTAAGATTAAAGTATTTTTTTCTATAAGCCAATCCTGCTGTGTTCTCCACACTGCAAAAAAAGATCTTATTTAGCTGTTTTGTCTTGTTTTTTCAGAACATCTACAAATTCTTAAATCAAGATGCTTTTACTAAATGGGCAAAATGACTTTATATATTTGCTCTTGTCTCCAGGCGACAAAAACCTAAATTAAGTGCATTTTGCTTAAAACTGAGATTATTCCTCTGACAGATTATTCCTTGTTTAATTTCAATATAATAAGTCATTTTGCTTATTTGTAGATATTTTTTAGACAAAAATACCATGAGAAGCCATTATTTGCACATCTGTTTTGTGTGTGTGTGTCATCTTCAGTAGTAAATAATGTCAGGGTTTGTTAAAAGACAGATTGTAAATAATCATAATAACTGCACTCTTCCAGTCTGGAGACAGCAGAGCCATACGACCCAGTGACTTATTTATGAGCGTTAATACTGACTAAATTTAGCCGGTCTTCACATTAAATCTTCATGACACAGTGTTTATGAGCAGCTCAGACACACATTATATATCAGTTCATGTTCCTCTAGATCAATTCTGATCATCAGTTTCAGATCTGTGTGGGTTTCTTCTCCTCCAGATACAGCACTGGCAGGCGCAGTTAGACAGACACCGCTTAAAAATGTCCAAAGTCGCAGAGAGGTGAGTTACTCGCACACTAGTTCATGTTTTGAGTCTCTTCTGCTCACCAAGACTGTTTGTTTGATCAAAACTGCTGTATAAATCTGAAATAATATTCTAATGTAAAACGTCTAGTTTACGAATGTAACCCACGTTCCCTGAAGGAGGGAACGGGAGACATTACATATGGGATCTTGCTTGAGAGACCCGTTGGGATGCCAGCTTCTATCTTTTTTCCATTATTAAAAAGTTGAAGCATGGGTGGGCGGAGACATGAAAAATAATTCTTAACATGGAATATCAAAGGAATGCACTATATCTATAAGATATAGATATAAGTGAAGGGAAACACAGCCATCTGGTTGACCGTGGAGATGTTTTTGAAGCCACAACCTCTCGGAAGTCCAGAGGAGCACAGTCGAGACTGACTCCGTTCTAAGTCTGACTGCGGGGCAGGAGGAAGAGGTTCGCCTTGTCATCGGGGAACCTTTTGAAAGGCACAGCAGCAAGCCAACACCAGCCGGTCTTCCCGCTACCTTCTTGTCCGATTTAAGAAACGGGAAGACACAGCCTCTTCGCGGAGGTCGTAGAAAGTGGTGTCACCCAGCCCAAGGCACCGTGCACCAACGCAGAGGTGGAGGCAAGACTCCTTGTGGAGTGAGCTCTCAGACCTAGGGGGCACGGCTCTCCCTGGTATAAGTAGGACAGGGAGATGGCATCCA
>JAUMHI010000053.1:17343808-17354272 GCA_032359435.1 Enteromius unitaeniatus | reverse complement strand
AAGACGACGATAATCACTAGAAATCAGGTGTCCCCAACTAAGCAAGCCAGAGGAGACAGCGGCAAGGAACCAAAACCAAAAGGAAAGTAATCAGGAGTGCTGTCTTTAATGACAGGTATTTCAACTCGACTGAAGGCAAGGGTTCAAAAAGAGCTTGCCCGCAGGCCAGTTAGTGGGTCCTCTTGGTGTGAGGAGCACCAGTCGACAAACAGACCCCATCTCCTGCCTTTTTGAGGGGGCCCAAGACTGAGAGAGCTGGAGAGGTCTGCCGCGTCTCGTCCAGGAACCAGACGTGCAAGTTCCAGAGATTGGGCCGCGGGTGCCAGATCGTGCCCATCCCCTGAGAGAGAAGGTCTCTCCTCAAGGGGATTTTCCAAGGAGGGAGTGCCGCGAGGAGCATTAGGTCGGCAAACCATGTCCGGGAGGGCCAGTAAGGCGCTACCACCAGAACTTGCTCCTCATCCTCCCTGATCTTGCACAGGGTCTGTGCAAGGAGGCTCACTGGGGGAAAGGTGTACTTGAGCCCCGGAGGCCAGCTGTGTGCCAGTGCATTCCCACCGAGGGGCGTGTCGGAGGGGGGAGTAAAATAGGTGACAGTGGGAGGACTCGGGGAAGGCAAAGAGATCTATCCCTGCCCTGATGAAGTGGCTCCAGATCAGCTGGACTACCTGGGGGTGGAGTCAGTATTCTCCAGTGTGGGTGGATTGAAGTATCCCTTGAATATGAACAGCGTGCAGAGTTTTCAGCTGCGTCTGACTCCACAGGAGCAGATGGCGGGCGAGCTGTGTCATGCGGCGAGAGCATAGACCACCTTGATGGTTGGTGTACGCTATGGCTGCAGTGTTGTCCATCTGGACCAGCACGGGCTTGTGGAGCAGCATTGGTCGAAAGCAACGCAGGGCCAGAAGCATGGCTAACAACTCAAGGCAATTGATATGCCACAGCGGTCGAGCACCTGTCCAGGGGCCCGAGGCTGGTTGCCCATTGCATACAGCACCCCAACCCGGGGAGGAGGCATCCGTGTGCACTACAACATGCCTGGACACTTGACTCAACGATAAGAAAGCTTGAACTCAGACAGGAACTTTTGTTTTGTTTGTAGATTCTCTTCCAGCAGACTCGATGTCATATAGATGAGGCTCCTCAGCGAAAACCTGCATGTGCAATCCAGCCATGCCCTCTTATACAGATGCTGTGATAAGGTGCACCTGGCTGTAATTATTGCACGCCAGTGTTCATTGGCCTTTTCAAAAGGATTCGAAGACGATTGGTCTCTCAAGCGAGATCCCATATGTAAGTCGAAGTGATTTGACAGGATTCGACTGTTTTCTCTGTGAATATGTGTTAAAGTGGCATTTAATTCTGTCAAGTGCACAATATTTTTTTTCAGTATTCACAGATGAATAGTCCACAGCATTTATTTGAAAAACATCTTTTTTAACATAGATGTCTTTATTGTCACTAAAACAAGTGTTCTTGATGAATAAAATGCTAATTTCTGTCAAAAAGGATACATATAATTATTATTATTATTATTATGCTATTTATAATTAGTAGTAGTATTAATATTTCACAGATAAATATAAAGTTAAAAAAACAGCATTTACTTGAAACCAAAATATTTTAAACATTATAAATGTCTTTACTGTGATTTTTAATAAATTTGATGTGTCCTTGATGAATGAAATATTCATTTCTGTCAAGAATGACTTTTATTATTATTATTTAAATAACAAAAACAAGGACAATTCTATTCTTTAAATACTATTATTATTATTTTTAAATCTGTGTGTAGTTTGTTGAGTTTCTCGGAGCAGTATATGGAGTACGATCCGTTCTTCACGACACCGGAGCCATCAAACCCCTGGATCTCTGATGATGTCACTTCCTGGGAGCTGGAGGCCAGGTGTGTGTCTGGTTCTTCAAAGAGCATCAACTCTTCCTGTCTTCATGCTTTTCTGCTTTATTGTGATTATTACTGAAACGAGTTCAGTTGTGTACGCCTTCAGACAGAAGGCCAGAAGGATGTGAGTCTGATTGTCTTCTCTTCTCTCTCTGTCGCCAGTAAAGAAGCCGGGCAGCAGCGAGTGAAGCGATGGGGATTCGGCTTTGACGAGGCTCTGAAGGATCCGGTCGGGAGAGAACAGTTCCTCAAGTTCCTGGAGTCTGAGTTCAGCTCCGAGAACCTGAGGTAAAGACACCAGAACAAGAGGATGATGATGATGATGATGAAGAACATCTGCTGCCCATCAACACACAATGTTCATAATCTCTTCATACTGACCTCTGAACACGATCTTTACTTAATAAAACTATAATATAAGTTTTGCCATAAGAGAAAAATGTATAGCGTTGACCCATTATTTTTGCAAATATATCTGTGCCACAGACACATTACATTTTTTGCGTACATCTTATGTTTGTAGTATATTTAAATAATAAAACTAAAAATAAATATTTTAAAAAGGATATAGGTAATTTTTGTATGATAAATTGTATAATTTTTAAAATTAAAAAAGCCAATTTTGCATTATTTCCAACTACTATGTTTTTTTATGTTTTTAAATAATATGTATATATTTTTCTTGATATTTAATATTTAAAAATATATATAATATATATAATGTATAAATAAATGTATAATTTTGTAAAAACAAAACAAAAATCTAAATTAGAAATGAAGATATTGTTCAGTGGTATGTTTCTGGTTTGGGGTCTGATGGTCTCTGGGCAGGTTCTGGCTGGCAGTGCAGGAGCTGAAGAAGCGTCCGATCCGTGAGGTTCCCAGCAGGGTGCAGGAGATCTGGGAAGAGTTTCTGGCTCCTGGAGCTCCGAGTGCCATTAACGTTGACTCCAAGAGCTACGACAAAACCACGCAGAACGTCAAAGATCCCGGCCGATACGCTTTCCAAGATGCTCAGGTCTGAGTTCTTGCTGTTTTTACCTTTCATCTGACTGAGCCACATGAATATCTACTGTAATATATGTGTGTGTACTGTGGATATTTACAATGTTTGTATTAATACACACACATACAGTACATATTTTGAAAATATCTACATGTATATACTTAAAACATAATAAAAAAAAATTTTTAAAGTTGTAATTTTTTACTTTTACACAAGTATTTTTTTATCTAGATACTTGCTTTTAAATGACTCCGAGTTTCTCTACTTGTACTTGAGGATGATTTCTGAGCACTGAACTGGATCATCAGTATTTGCTGTAGACAGATGCACACACACACACACACACTATAAGTCCTTACACAATCTAACGTGTTTAAAATTGAACTGGAAATTAGGTGCTGGGCGTCCGGTCAGAGGAGAACTGGCCCCAACTAAGTCTGGTTCTCCCAAGGTTTTTCCTCCATTCTCTCATGGATGGGGTTTTGGTCTCCTCTGGCTTGCTTAGTTGTTGACACCTGATTTCTAGTGATTATCATCATCTTGACTACAGAGACCGTCTCAGCATTTGTATTCCTTGAAGTGTTTCTTGTGCTGATGTGCTGTGTTTGTTTGATCAGGAGCACATCTATAAGCTGATGAAGAGTGACTCGTACAGCCGCTTCATCAGGTCCAGTGCCTATCAGGAGATGCTGCAGGCCAAGAAGAAGGTAAAGCCTCTGAAGCGTCTGGAGACGGCCATCTGAGCCACACACACACACACACACACACGTCTCTGTCCTTCTCTCTGTTTTTACATCATTATTCTGGTCTCGTTGTTTCTGGCCAGTCTCTTTTGTTTTGCATGTTTCTCTGTTTCTTTTGCTCTGTTGTGTGTGTGTGTGTGTGTGTGTGTTGTAAAGCAATGAATCTCAGGAAGCGCTGGCGCTGGTTTTTCTGTCACGTGGTGAGTTTAGGATCTGTGTTTGTGAGATCTGTGACGTGATGGGAACACAAAACCAGACAGATTTACTAAATCTAGTGCACTAATTAATATGATCTGTAACACTGCAGGAAATATAATCTGACTGCTTTGCTTAAATGATTTGGGTCTAAAGTAATTTAATGTAATGTTTTCTTGTTTTATACATTACACATTTATTTTAGTGTTTTGCTTTTTAGCAATAAGTATAAGTATTTTATAATTTTTTTTTCTAAAATGAAAACATATATTTCACTTTTCTACATTTATACATTTTTCCATTTCTATAATCATTGTTTTGTTTGTTTGCAAAGCTGTTTAAATAACCACTGTGTGTGAAATAAACTCATCCTGTAGTGTTCCATAATAATATACAAAATAATCATATTCCATTCTTTATCAAATGAAAAACATAGAAAAATTTTAAAATGACAATAACCTACTGTAAACAAAACACTTACTAAAAACGAATTCGATTTTCGAAATATTTGATTTATGCTGTCAGTTCCTGTGTTTAATTCCTCAAAATAAATAAACAATAGTCCTTTAAGAAAGGAAAATTTAAAATAGAAAAGGATCAGTGAATTATTATTATTTTATTGTCATTTTGTGAATATTAAGTGATAATATAATTTCTTGTGATCTGATTATGTAATCTATGATCCTCAACATAGAGATTTACTTTCATTTATTGAACTCTTTCTTTATCACTTCATCCTCTCTTTCTCTTGTCTTTCACAGAAAAGCAAGAATCTTTTCTAGGGTCTGAATCACAGGTGAGACTTTCACTTACCTCCGAATACATAAGGAACTGATTTACAGTGATAAAAATAATATTATCCATGTGATTAAATGATGATAATCTGCTGAATCAAGTTTATTTGTGTATCTCTTCATTTTACAGATTGCTTTAAAGCATGTTAATGTTTGTAATAAATTAATATCGTATACTATAGTCACATTTATCAGATTAGAGCCAGACAATAACACAGTTATGGTTATGATGATATACACTACTGTTCAAAAGTGTGGGGTCAGTAAGATATTGAATGGTTTTTAAAGACGTTTCTTCTGCTCATCAAGGCTGCATTTATTAGGTTAAAAATCCAGAAAAAACTGTAATATTGTGAAATATTATTTCAATTTAAAATAAATTAATTTAAAATGTAATTTATTCCTGTGATACAAAGCATCATTCCTCCAGTCTTTCAGAAATCATTCTAATATGCTGATGTTTTATTATCAGTGTCGGAAACAGTTGAGCTGCTTCATAGTTTTTTTAGGATTCGTTGATCATTAAAAAATGTAAAAAGAGAAGCATTTATTGAACATGGATAATAATGTTCAGATCTACTGTTACAGTAGTTTACCGTTTCACTACTGTTCAAAAGTTTGGGATCAGGACATTTTTATTCTTTCTTTGAAAGAAATTCATACTTTTATTAACCAAGGATCTATTAAATCAACAAAAAAACTCATAGATTTAGATTTTAATAATGTTTTATATTTGGTAAAAAAAAATAATTACTTGTTATTCGTCAAAGAATCTTGAGAATTTATTTTTTTTTAAATCACAGGTTCCAAAAAATGTATTTGTCTGCTCAACTGTTTCCAACATTTATAATTCTATAATAAATCAGCATATTAGAATGATTTCTGAAAGACTGGAGGAATGATGCTTTGTATCACAGGAATAAAATACATTTTAAAATATATTTACACAAAAAACACTTATTTTAAATTGAAATAATATTTCACAATATTACAGTTTTTCCTGCATTTTTAATCGAATAAATGATTCGAAAAATAATTGATTATTTTTAGTATTTTCAGAAGAGAGTACAAACATTTTTGAAGTGAAAAAAATATAATATACACTTTATTTTAAAGTATCCTTGTTCCAGTGTTATATAGTTAAATACTGAGTAACATTAAAAAAATTAAAAAATAATAATAATAAAATGTTTGTTTACAAAAAAAATATTTTTTGAAGCACAAAGAATTTTTAATGAGAGAAAAACAATGGTATTTTATTTGATATTTTAGAACGAGCAGAGAGCGTGAGCTGCACTGATGTGTGTGTTTCTCTCTCAGATACCATCAGCGCTTGTAAAATCACGCAGTTCCTCATCTGATCGTTATAAAGAGCATGAGCTTCACACTTCACCTGGTTCTGGAGCTTCATCTTTCTTCTGCACCTCCACCACAGCTCAGCTTTTATAGTTATTTTTCTATCTCAGAACATGTTGGCTTGTTTTGCTTCTGTAAATGTGTACAGATCCGAAGAATCAGAATCGGTCAATCACTGCCGTTTGATACAGTGTGTGTGGATGAGGGACGCTAATAATAAGAAGAATATTTGGACACCTGTATTCTGCCATCTGTACATGAAACATGCCCCAGCGTCCGTACGGTGATGATTTCTGGACTCATGAGTGAGAAGATGAGATGATCATTTGAGTTTTATTTCTTCAGAAGACGACTGTGATCCAAAGATTCTCAGCGGAGAAACAGAAACCCTCCGTCCGGCTCATTCCGTCTGGGTTCATGCATTTATCATATTCTGTACATAAATACATGAATAAAGGGACTGGAGATTCAAAGTGACTCAGTGAATCATTAAGAATCGTGTGTTCACAGCGATTCAGCCTCACTCTTTCTGATGCCGTTTATTAACAGCTTTACATTGCTAAATGATATATTCACTTTTATTTTTTATAATATAAAACATGCATACTGATCTTTTATAACTCATATGTTCATGATTTATTTCCGATTTATTTGATTTAATATATTCATTCTTTGAATCTGAACACTTCCTCTGCTCAGACTATAATCAATAAATAAGATCAGCTCTGTGTTTGCTCATAAATTTATGACAGAAAAGAGAAACGCTGCTGAGTTGAGTGATGTAGTTTTTTTCTAGCTCTTACTGCATCATTCCCTTAATTCCATTTGTGTGATTTCTAAATCTGTGAGATGTTTAGCATTTAAAAAGCTAAAGCTTATGTAGGTCTTATTTCCATTATTTAAATGTTAATTTTATGTTATATGCACACACAACATCATGGGTTGATGATATGGGATAGATGCGTATCACGAGCACGTATTATAACTACCTATTATATGCACGCCACAGTCAGCTTCTGATTTTATTTGGCGAGCGCGTTTTCATACTGATAAAGTCAAGGATTCAAGGTCAGGAAAGTCCAGACAGCGCGTGACCAGCAGGTGTCGCTGTAATAAAGACAGAGTCTCACACCTACAGCTTCACTCAAGTAGAAAATAACTACTTTCCTGACATGACACGAGCAGAGGATGATTAGTCAAATCAGTCCCAGTCTTATGTATATATGTATTACACACAGTGTTCCAGTGCACAGTACTTTAAGAAGGCTGTCTGTTATATATAGGCCTGGAAAAGCTTGCCTTTGTAGTTTGAACAATAAACATGTAAATGAACATCATGGGTTGATTATACAACCTGGTTCTAGATCTGGATATAAATGCTCATTATAACAGTGAAAATCAGTATTATCTCAGCAATCAATATAAAACCATTCAGACTTTTGCGATTTAAAACTAATTATGGCCAGAAAACCTTTCGACTCTGTACAACTTCTCCTGAAAAACAAGTCAATCAAGTTTGAAATCATAAACAAAGAAAAGAAATTAATTAATTGAATGAATTAGAAAGAAAGAGTAAAAAAGTCCAAAATTCACAGAGAAACGGTGCAAAATGTTTAACATTTGAATAAAAATCACTAAAATGATTTTTAAAATTTTTACAGATACATTGAACTTCCTTTATTTCACATGACTTCCACAAGAAGAATAAAATTTATATATATATATATATATATATAAATAGAAATTAAATAAAATAATTACAATAAATGGAATTATCAGATGGAGTAGGAAACTTCAAAGCAAAAAAAAAAAGAGGTAAAGGTAATTTTCTTTTATTGCTCTTTGTTGCATTTACAACTTTTAAAAATAGTTTTTAATGGTGCACATAATTCTCATTATTTCATGTTTCAAAGTATTTTGTGACTTTTGGGTTTACTAATCATGACCAAATCAGTCAAAGAAAATATTGATCACATCAGAAAACACATGAAAAGCACTTAAACTTGTGGAATTAAATGTCAAGATCTTTTATGTAAAAACCACAATGAAATGAAGCATCTGACTGATCCTGCATGACGTCTGTGAGCAGAAACACCAGAGCCAGCTCACAGAGAGAAGAAAAGAGCTGAAAACTGAAAGTATGAGGAGGAGGAGTGACCAGAGAGAGAGAGAGAGAGAGAGGCTTGATTTGTTTGCTGATCAGAGCCAATAGAAAGCTGTGAGCGTGATAAGATCCACATGCGAGCGACGGAGACGAGCCAGAAAGAGTTGAAGCACCCAGAGAGAGACTGAAGAGGATCCACCGAGGCTCTGGTCAGCTCTGTCCATGGGTGTTCCTGGACTCTGGACCCGTCTCTGACCCCACACTCGTCCAGGTGAGGCTCTGATGGGCTGGGAATGATGGAGTTGCCAGGTCTGATCAGATTAGAGCTGTTTCTGCGGGTCGGTGAGCGCTCGAGCCGGCACTGAGAGAAAGAAAGAGGATTAATACAGCTTTCATTCACACAAATATACTGTGCTGTGAGTTTAGAATCAGAAGCTCAGATATACTCAACATCACTAACAGCCAGCTGGACTAGATGAAGAAGGGTAAGACTTGGGGTCTTTTAGTGTAAATCAGACTTTTAATCTAACCTTTTTTTTGGTTGTAAATTAATGATTAATTCATCTCTACCGTATTCATCTCCAAAACAGTTTTATACATCATTCATGGAACATTTTATTTCTGTTTTAGTTGGAGATTTGATTTATATTTGTAGATAAAAGTAACATTTCCATGATGTTTAGAAAATGATGGAATGAAATGTTAATGAAGTAAGAAAAATGATTTGAAAAAGTTTAATCACAATCTTAATTTCCACTTTAATAAATGCTCTGTTAGCACAAAGACCGCTATACATCGTTCAGAGATGTTCAGGCAGATGTTCATTCAACAGTTTGTTTCTATTGTTTCAGAAAGTTCAGGAAACTTTTTAAAGTAACGTTGCCATAATGTTTCCAAAATGATAAAACTGAATGTATTCTTAAGGTTTGTGGAATCTGGAGTCTGAGATGGGAATAATGGGAAAATCATCTTTAAAGTTGTTCAGATGAAGTCCTCAGCAATGCATATTAGTAAATCCATAATGAAGTTTTGATATATTTGCAGAAGGACATTGTCTTTACTGAATATCCTGATGATATTTGGCATTTGTGCCAATTGTGATCCATACAGTGTATTGTTGTGTGTTTCTACACATATATCTGAGCTGCTGACGACTGCTGCTGCGCTCCAGACTCAAACATTCAGTTTTAGCATTTTTGAAGTGCATCTGATTTATTGTTGATGAAGTGAATGTGGAAAAGCTCTATAAGATTGTGAACTGAACAGAGCAGAGAGACGAATGTTCATGAGGATGTAGAGCAGGTCTGAAAGAGATCAAAATCAGATGATATTCTGAAATCAGATCCGTCTGAAACACAGGATCAGCTAAACACCTCTCAGACTTCACCATACATGCAGATCTAATCCACCAAGACCATCATTAACTACAGCTCACACTTCACTTCAGTGATCTAGAGCATCTCTGAAGGATCTACACATACATTAGAATAGAGCAGAAACGAAGCTTTCCAGCTGCTGCCAGAGTGAGTGTGTGTGTGTGTGTGTGTGTGTGTGTGACAGCAGTGTACTGCGGTTGAAGCGGGCTCTGAACATTAGCAGTGTTTGGAAAGCGCCGCTCATCTGTGACGGACTGTTTGATAATCATCTGACAGAAGTGTGCTATTAATTACATTTTTATTGCTTTTACAAAAAAGCAGAAGCAGCATTTAAAGTATTAGAAATCTAAACTGCAATAAATGATTCGTCCATGAAGTTAAATTAGTCTAATTCTAGGCTCATCGGTTGTGTTTGTAAATGCGACTCTGATCAGAATCAGTCAGAAAAATTTGTTTTTATATATGTTTCTATATTACAGCAGGCTATCTTCAGGTTCTGTGAAGAGAACTTTTTCTAAGCGTTTGATTGGCTGCTTTCCTGTTACCCCTCCCATCTTCCTTGACCCTAAACAAAGGTCATGACCTTTCCTTTGCCCTCAGTTGTTTTTAGTAAGGGAACAACACTTTGCCAGATCTTTAAGACCCTCAAAATACACATCATTCATTGTTTTCAGAAGTTTTACTTTTACTTTTTGAGAGATAACATTTTTATCCTCATTAGCAGCTGCCTTGGGCCCCCAAAAGTCAGGGGGCCCACCAAATTTCTTGTCATACACGAGATGCACATTAAGTGCAGATATGCGAACGCTTGCTATTTACAGTGTTTATTACCATCTGAACGTGCTTGTTTTGTCTCGTGCTTGTAGCAGACGATAGTACTCTGGATCTGAAGCTGAGGGCCGCAGGAGCCGCGCTTTCAGTTGACACACAGATATGCTGCTTCTCTGAGGCCCCGGTTACACTTGTGGGTTTCTGTTTTAAAACACA
>JAUMHI010000053.1:17316531-17331559 GCA_032359435.1 Enteromius unitaeniatus | reverse complement strand
TTTAGTTTTAATTAGTTGTTGCTAGATTGCACTGTATACTGTATCTCAGTTGAGAAATACAGATTTCAGTACCGCAATTTTGACCTTAATAATCTTAATAACCAATCGCACATTTTTCCCAAATCGTGCAGCCCTACTTCTAACTCTAACTAACCAGTCACGACCAATCAGAGCAGAGCAGGCTCACAGTAGTGAGGAGTTTAGAGACTTAGAACTGCTTCGAATGAATGCAAACCTGTAGGAGACTCCCAAAAAATATTAGGAGCCTTCAAAATGACATTATAGCACTCATCCACGGAAACGTATCCCACTAACCCTAAACCTTTCCTAACAGTCTCCTCTGAGAGTTAGTACCCACGTACAGTAGCTGCTAATTAATGAGAGTTAGTTCAAATGTAGTTAACACATAGTCATAAAGTTACTTCTAGTTAGTAGACCACCAGAATAAAGTGTAACCAGGCAGAAGGAGAGGAGTCCGTCAGTTTCTAGTCGTTCTAGTGAAGGTGTCAGAGGTGTTGGAGACACTGACTGACTCAATACTATAATATCTCCACCTTTATTACAAACAGCTTTTTTACTAGGAGCCTATAAAACTCAGCAGAGTCATCCTGTGCCTTTAAATAAAGCTCTGAAAGTGAAAGAGAAGTGCTGTTCTTTCAGCAGAGACGGGGTCAAAGACACATGAGAGAGAGACGGGTCACAAACACAAAGAGGCTCCGCATCAGACCCATCCGTCTCTGCTGGCTCCAGATGAGCTCGGGGCCGACTCGATCGCCGCCAACAGACGACAACATTCATGACAAATTGGGGCCGAGCGACAGGCAGAGACGCTTCTGTGGGCTTTTAGGTGCCACGAGAAGAGAAAGACAAACACTTGAGCTGAGATGGTCTGATTACGGCTTCAGCTCATCTATCAGACGTCTGAAGTGGCCCTCGGCCCTCAGATAAAGACGCTTTGTGTGTGCTATCACTGCAGGTGCGAGCGCTTGGGAAAGACCAGCCCTGTTAGCGATCACTAGACCACTGCTCCGACCAGATCTGCTTCAATTCAATTTTTAATAAAGGAACAAACCTTTGCAATTGCTGGAAGATGCTCAAAAATACATCAATTTTGTTCCGATTTTGTGTTTATAATTTTTGTGTTGGGGTCATTTTGACCTGGGTATGCAAAGAACACCATTAGAAGTCAAATTAGGTTTAAAACAATGATGTCCAAACAGACCTGGAATGCAGAAACGGTAGAAATACAGTGAAAGCACTGTAAGGGTTAATGACTGATTCGGGATCAGTGTCAGCTTCACGTCCAGGATCTTTCCAGCACCCCTCATTCCATAGGGTCCAATTAAAAAGCTGTTAGTAATAAAGGACATTAGCACATCACACACTATAATTTTAGTTCATCTGGACGGCCTGAACTGTGTTTTTAAACACTGTGTATTGAGTTTCATGCCAGAGGTCTTGATGGATCCCAATTGCCTGAAATTATTTACAAGTTATGAAGCAGAAATCATCATCCATTCTGATCCACCAGGATAGACCGTGAAGTGTGCATCTACAAATTCAGTTCTGTATTGCTTTAATGAATAATAAACCTTATTGTATTTGATCAGCAACTTCTCATCAATGAGTGAAGGTGAAAAATGTCTAGTTTTGTATATTACCGTTTTTGCTGCATTTAGTTTCTGGTAACTAAAGCATCAAGAAATTACACACAAAGAATAATACAAACATGTACATAAAATATAAATAATATTATAATCTGACAATTACCAGCATTAACTGGAACAAATAGAATTTTAGAATTTAACTCATAATTGTTAAAAAAAGGTTTTCAAACAAAATGAATCCATTTGACTTGTAAAAACTTCCACATTTTTCATGTTGCAATGATTCATCAAAAAACAAACATCTATCTGACAAAAACTTTTTTTTCTCTCTCTCTTTTTTTTAGGAATGTATGCATCTCTCCCGGGTCAAAATGGACCCGAATGCCCTATAAGAACTAAATAAGCCAGATTAGTGTGAACTATAAGAGCACGACTGTCAGTCCATGTTCTGAGGCATGAGTGCTCTTCCTCTCTTCTCAAGCCGTGTTTGTCCAGCTCCGGAGGTCAGAGGCCACGCGCCTGATGGATCGGAATTGCCTGAAATTGCTTACAAATTAGGGAGCAGAAATCAGCATCATCCGTGTGGCGTTCCCACATGAGGAGAGCAAAGGAAATATAATAAAAGGGCCAGAGCTAAAAGGGTGTAATCTGCATCTGAGAGACGAGCGGCGCTTCAGAAGAAACCCGATCCGAGCGCAGATGTAGAGATACACAAGGCCCTCATGAATTATGTAAAAGCCATGGGCTGAAGGGGATCGTTTGTGTTTGTTGACTCTCTGTTATCGCCATCACTGGAAGCTAACGGGTATTCTTTCCATTAGCAGGGTTAAACAAATAGACAGGGTTGATTTGACGCGCTCTCGCTTTTAGAGTGAATCTTAATGTGGAGATATAATCTAATATTAAACACATGGCACAGGTTATGGGAGAGTTGGAGAAGGGCCCCAAACATTCATACGGCACTGCTTTCAGAGCCTCGTTTTCCAGTAATCATCATCTCTACATTCTTACTGAACATCAAATGCTAATGGGGTGCGCTGAACTCGGCTGATTTTAGGCAGATATTAGTTCATGTTTTAATCATTAATGCACTTTAGTTTGATCAAGACTCCTTATCTCATTTCATTGTGCATTTAAATGCATCTTGATTTATGAATGTTTCGAAGGAAAACAAGACAAATACAATGTTTTCTTTCAGTCAGCACAGGTGCTTTGTTGTTTTGGAGCATATTACCAAAATCATCCACAAATAGTGTTTTATTCACTTATAATCAACAGGGCCCGTTTCTGATTAAATACAAAACCTGTGCAAACAGAAACAAAACAAGTTGACATGTCTTAAGTTCACACTCTCTCTCTTTCTCCCACTCTCAAACACACACACACACACACACACACATGTGTGTTACTCAGAAATTGATAGGTGTGCAGGAGTGTCTAATTCGAGGAATGCTGTTCAGTCCTCCTCTCAGTGTCAGAACAAAGCTTGGCTCATCAGTCTCTAAAGCCTATTCAGAGCAGACCGCAGCCGTCCCATGATGCACCTGTGTCCGGCACTCAGGTATCTGAGGTGAAGCCGCATTAAATCACTGCACTTCTAAACCCACAATGCTCAGAAACAGCCATGTTTCACTGACTTTAATATTATAACGGAATACGATATTAACGTATCTTATTTATGATATTACAGCGAGTCTGCAGCAGTATCTCTAAAGCAGAACGCGTCCTTGAATGATTCTGATCCTGGACTAAACCCCAGCGGCGGTATGTTTGATGACATACCTCTCCTGCAGGATGAGCTTGTTCTCCTTCTTCCAAATGTCTTTAAAGTCTGTGGAGAACTCGTGCCAAACGGTGAAGAAGGTGTTGGGTGAAACCTCTTTCTCTCCACTCTTGGCCTTCACCGAGAAGAACACGCAGAGCTCCAGGAACCTGCGACACACACACACAGAGCTTTCAAAACAGCATCATTCACATTCATGTGTTTTCATCCAGAAATCATTCAGAGGGGTGAAGATGCAGGACTGCCAGAAAGCTCTTCACGGCATCATATTTAATCCATTTAGATGCACAACACACACCCTGCAGCTTAAAGATACAGAACAGTGTGTGTGCTGAATGATCAGAGTAACAGCAGACATGATGTCTTACGTTTTGTGGGTGTCACTGAGCTGCTTCTCTTGACCCTCCAGCTCTGTTTTTGCTATAAGAAAAATAAAAGAAATGTTGAACCTTTAGTTAAAAATAAACAGTCTAATCAGGATTCAAAACATGAGGGTATAAAATAAGTCACATGTATTTATATAGTGCTTTATACAATAACTGATTCATAGCTGCTTCATTAAAGTAAAAAGTCAGCTTTATTCATTTACAGTACTACTTTTAACAACACTACAGTATTAAGCAGAAGAATAGTGAGCAAGGGAACAGCAGTAAACACTTAACACTCAAAAAGGAAAACTGCTAAAGAGCTGTAAAGCAGCTCTACAGAAGACAATAGACTTGATGCATTTCCATCATTAATAGCTTTAAAAAAAATAAAATCTTTTTGGCTTTTTTTACTGTACTTTTGTAAATGCACATATACTGCATATATAACAGCAACAATTAATGGTTAAAAGTATTCATGTAACTAAAATGTAGAATGTCTGAAGTACACAGATCTTACTACATTTGTAATATATATTTTCTTAAAAATACATGATATAAATTCATTTCAATTTAACATAAGTACAAATTTTAACATATTGTTAAAATATACACATTTATATACATAAAACACACACACACACACACACACACACACATATATATATAAAAACAGTAGATAGATACTATGTGCCAAATCTATCTACTTTACACACACACACACACACACATTGGTATCTTTATTGTGTCTCTTTCAGGACAGAAGAGGGAGAAAGACAGAGAGGCTTCCTCAGAAGAGCAGGGGTCAGCAGGGGTCATAACTCAAGATGCTCTTTGACAAATTGAGGCCGGTAGTAGTTAAGGGTTTGACACCATGAAAAACCACGAATCCCCCCCGAACGCACACACACGTCTGCCAGGAGAACTGTCTCTGTGTTCGTCTGTGTGTGTGTGTGTGTGTGACTGAGTCAGTGTGTGTGTGTGTGTGTGTGTGAGATAGAGAGAGAGTGTGTGTGTGTGTGTGTGTGTGTGGGCAGACCTCTGGTCGGGCGGGTCAGAGACTCAGATTAATGTAACTCAGGGTCAGCAGAATCTCATGCTCGCGGCTCTAGAGGTCAGGAAGCATTAGTAAACCTGCTCGGGCTGAATCAAGCCGATCCTCCAGAGAGACGCGGCAGGAATCCCAGGAATCCTGCTTTAATTGACACCAGTCACACTTCAGCGAGTCTGAGGATCATTCCCACGTTGTCAGACTCACCTTCACTCACAAACGCCGCCATCTTTTCTTTGAACGGCTGCAGATGCTCTTCAGTCGAGACCGAGCACACCTTCTCCACCTCTGCAGTGCATGCTGGGAAATACAACATTTACACATGTGAAAAACCAAGCAGATTAGAATGATTTCTGAAGGATCATGTGACACTGAAGACTGGAGTTATGATGCTGAAAATACAGGTGGACAGATATTCACAAAAAAAGTGGTATTTTTATGTGGCATATTTCTCAATATATATGTTGTTTAAATCAAATAAATGCACCCATAAAGAAATTTAACGGGGAAATTACACTGGTCCTCATTTATGAAAAATAACAACAAACAAAAAAAAAATAATTCATGACACTAATAAAAAAAATTTAAAAAAACCCTAACACGATTTTCTATCAAACTGCTTTAAAACAATGTTTAATTAATGTACAGTATATAATAATATTAAAATGTTTACAATAATATATTAAAATATATTAAATGCATTTTATACTAAATTAAAACACTAAATATATATTATATTAAACAGAAACGGTCATTTACATACAAACGGGCCCCATATTAACTTTCACAATGGCATTTATTTCCTATATTAAAAATACAAAAATAGTTCAAGCACACAATAACTTAATATTGAAATACACTTAATTCAGAAATGAAATCATTGATGTGTAATTGATCAATTCTGGGCCACACACAAACTCTGAAAGCCTCTCCTGATCTTTGAGTCCAGACGGGTCAGTTTGTGATTCTCCTGACCGATCTGGACATCTGCAGACCTCATTAGTCCTGACATGGAGCGGACAGAAGCAAAACGAAGCGTCCATACCGAGACGCCCGTGTCAAAGAACGTGAGGATAAACTCCGGATCAGACGAATCAAACACATTAACCTGTGAACTCTGAGATTAAAGAGAGCAAGGGGGAAATCTTCACTTCCTTCCCAGAGAGCAAGCTTTCATTTCTCTGCTCAAATACGCAGCAATTAGTCCAATTACGCTCTCGGGAAACAGTCTGGGCAGAAGCCATTACAGCACCGGGTTCATGACTTCATGATTGACTGGAGAAATGATTCCAGCAGGACCAGAGGAGAGCTGATCCAGCAAGAAACCAAAGCTGCTGTTTGACAATTCAGAACTACTGCCTTTACTGGGGAGTTCTGGGTATTTCAATGATTCTGTCACATTCTAAACTCTAGTCAACTCACAGCTCACATTTTGTGATAATACAAACAATAAAGCAGTTTAGATTAGCTATAGAGTGTCCGTATATCAAAAGGATATAATCTCTATGAAAAACAAAACAAAACCTGACTTTTGATTAAAAAAAAGAAGAAAAAAATTATTAAAATTAAATGTATATACAGTGGGTACAGAAAGTATTCAGACCCCTGTTTCACTCTTTGTTATATTGCTGCCATTTGCTAAAATCATGTACACACAGCACCCCATATTGACAGAAAAACACAGAATTGTTGACATTTTTGCAGATTTATTAAAAAAGAAAAAGTGAAACATCACATGGTCATAAGTATTCAGACCGCATGCTCAGTGTTTAGTAGAAGCACTCTTTTGAGAAACACCCCCACAGCATGATGCTGCACCACCATGCTTCACTGCTGGGACTGTATTGGACAGCTGATGATGAGCAGTGCCTGGTTTTCTCCACACATACCACTTAGAATTAAGACCAAAAAGTTCTATATTGGTCTCATCAGACCAGAGAATCTTATTTCTCAGCATCTTGGAGTCCTTCAGGTGTTTTTAATTAAACTCCATGCAGGCGTTCATGTGTCTTGCACTGAGGAGAGGCTTCTGTCGGGACACTCTGCCATAAAGCCCGACTGGTGGAGGACTGCAGGACCGACTGAATAATTAGGGACCATGTGATATTTCAGTTTTTCTTTTTTAATAAATCAAAAAATCAACAATTCTGTGTTTTCTGTCAATATGGGGTGCTGTGTGTATATTAATAAGGAAAAAAAAGAACTTAAATGATTTCAGCAAATGGCTGCAATACAACAAAGAGTGAAAATTTTAAGAGGGTCTGAACACTTTCCGTACCCACTGTGTGTATATGTGGGTGATTCTCACGAAACCATTAAAACACCATGGCACTAATGATTTTAAATATAAATTTTTTAATTTTGTAAAATAAAAAAGCATCATACTGTTCTCTACCTTGCACAATGTATAATTTCAACATGAGAATTAATACTTTTTTTATTTTACTGCATTTTCTGCTGAAATTACCACAATGTGTCCTGCTGTGTTTGGATGCGTTTTATGTTGTCATTTAAACAAATTAACAAAAAAGTGCACGCATCTGCTTCAAAAATCAAATGTTTTATTTTGTGTCACCATACTTACTCGTGTAACTACTCATGTTACTGTCTTTAATGGAAAACATGGAAGTTTTCGGTGTATTCTAAATTCATGTCTGTTTGGTACTGAAGGAATGAATGGATACTAACATAGTAAAGCAACGCTAGAGTGATTAAGTGCACATACTGTATACACATACACATAGTATACACATACAAATGTCGGGTTTCATTGTAATATTAAAAAAAAAAGGTTGCAAATTGTGGAAGGTGTTGCAGTAATGAAAGAATCATAATTTAAAAAAACTGTTAAATTAAAAATAAATATAAAAACTTAAGTAACTGTACATGACCATTAATAATCAATTTTCAAAAATTTATGTATTTGCTTTTCTAACAGTGTTGATTTTTTTAGGATATATTTTGGAAATTATGTTCAAAGAGGTGTTAAATGGTAAGTAAAAGTTTTAAAATTAATGTTCACAAATACTTCAGACTGTGTTGCTAAAGTATTAAATTTAATTTAATTATTTTAATTATTTAAAAAAAAAGTTAATTTAAGCAATTTTAAAATTTGATGCTTGGAATGTTTACAACTAATATTTCATGAGAATCACCCAAATATAAATATATATATATAGCTTTATTTTTATTTGCACTATTTGTATTGTATGTATATGCATAGATAAAGATGTGTATCCAACTCCACATATATACACATACGCCGAGAATCACAGAACTTGTAAAATGGTAAAATTAATCATCATAATATGAAGCAGAGGCCTGCTAACTATTGCCAATGTGTTAAACACTTCCAGAGCCATTAACAGCTGACACACACACACTAATAATAATAATAACGCTACAGTTAACATGTGGCCGTAACTGCGAGGAATGATTCAGCTTTCAATTATTTCAGATATTTGATCAAAGCTCTTGATCTGACATCCTCTTTTCACACTCACTGTAAAACTAAATCTTTCTGAAGCTGTGAAACGGATTATTGAAATACATTGTACATCATTTCTACTTCACAATTTCATCTTTAATCAACTAATGAAACTACAGTTACCTATAGACCTTTTAGCACTTTCAGTTAATGTTTGTCAATCAACATTTCATTTCCAGTTAGAAAAGAATAACTTAAAGCCTTTAGAAGACTCAGATCAGGTCACTCCACCCCTCATCTGTCTGAGAACATTTGACTTTACCTCTCAGGTCTTTCCGGAGTCTCAGCAGATCTTTAGTCAAGTCTTCAAACTTCATCTGAGATGCTTGAAACAGGTCGTGAGGTTCTGGCAGAGGAAACACACACGTCTCCCTGCCTGCGTCCTGACACACACACACACACACACACACACACACTCTGAAGGGTTTCTGAAGATGTTTTGGAACATATTCACTGAGAACATCATAAACAAATCTCACCTCGTCAAAGTGTCTCAGGTAGTAAGACACGATATACGACATCAGACTCTTACTGCTGTCCTGGAAACCACAGGAGAAAACAAGGGGCTCTACATGATCCAACCAAGAAACACGAGTCTTATCTACAGCCAAAACATCAGTCATTAAACAAACAAACAAACAAACAAACAAGTCCACTACATAGAGGAAAAATCCTGGAATGCTTTCCTCTAAAACTTGACTGAAGAATAGACATGGACATCTTGGATGACATGAGGGTGAGTAAATTATCAGGACAAGTGAACTAATCCTTTAAAACAAGCAGTTAAGCAGTGTGTGTGTGTGTGTCTTACGCTGCTCTTGACATCCTTGAGCTTGGGAAGAATATCCAGTGTGAATCCGTCCGCCTGTCCTCTGGTGCGGTTTCCTCCATTCATAAAGTTTCCAAAAGCCAGAACTAACCCGAGAACCTGCAGCACTCCAGAGCCGCTCTGAAGAGTCTGGAAAGAAATTCAGATCAATCAATTAGCTTAAGAATTGCACAGCATGTTGATTTCTTCACACAGATGTACCTTGCAGACTCTCTGCAAAATCTGGAGTTTGCGCTGAACAGACGAGATGCATTCAGTGAAGGTAGACTGAAAAAGAATACAGAAGACTCGTCCGGAGAAATCAGGAATCTGGGAGAGCTGATGGAGAAACCTGTGAGCATTCAAAATATATCAAAAGCATTTCTCTGGTTAATGAAAACTACCAGGTGGAATTCATTAACTGACTGTATGTGTGCAAGTGTGTGTTCTGATCCTCACTGTTCGGGTTTGTCCAGAGGTTTGCTTCCCTCTTTGTCTTTTGAGGATTTTATGTGTTTCTCGATTTTCTCCAGCTCGTCATGCTGGGCTCTCTGAAACCACAAAACAGCATTTCAACAATCAAACTAGAATCTGAAGATGCAAAAACACTGATGCTTCTGGACAATGAGCGGACAGTAAAATAGTGAGACGATGGGTCAGACTTTATTCTGATGGACAAAATGTTAGTCGTCTGGCAGAGTCTCTGTATTTTACACAAATACACATGCCGGTGTTCTTTGTGTTTAGCCACACTATTATTGGGGTTCGTTTGGAAGCAGAACAGAGTGTAATCAAAGTCGTTAGGAAGCCAGAGTCCAATAAAAGTCATGGCGTCTCATGAGTTTCCTTCTCAGAGAGCTGAAGAACAACAGAAACAGAGTTTGGGGCTGCAAATTATGGAAAATGCGGTGTCGTGAAAGTTCAACAAACAACCAGACTCTACAGACAGATGGAAGGAGAGATGGAGAGATAGACAGAAAGATGCAAATGATGGATAGACAGACAAATGGACGGATGGAGAGACAGACAGACAGACAGATAAAAGGAGAGATGGAGACAGAGAGAGACAGACAGAGACAAATGACGGACGGACAGACAGACCGAGACAAGTGACAAGTGAATCGCACATCGACTTTGGCTTGGAAATGACCTCTGATAACATAATTTACAATTAATTAGATGAAGTTTTCCTGCCTCTAGGTGTGCGAGAGAATTAGACTTGGCCGAACAGCGTCCGAGTTTCTCTGCAAACTTCAGAACGAATACCTTCATAAACAAAGCAGCCGACATCAAAGGCCTCCGAGACGCACAGCCGAGCGCAGCAAGGCCATCAGGAAGGTGATCAAAGACATAAAACGTCTCTCGCTCCCAGACACAAAGAAAAAATGAGGCTAAGACAAACACGTTCATTCAGGAGAGTGTGTGTACGGCTCAGGCGTGAATATAAACTCTGGAAAAGTCTCGGGCTCCATTAAGCGTCATCAGGAGATCCATCACAGCACATATACACACGGCACTTCAAACGCCACGCTCTGCATCCCATTTACTGCGTTTTTAAGTGTAAATACAGTTAATATGAAGCAGCTTTCAGCACTCAAACTCTCGGCCTTCAAACACAAACTCAAAGGCAGATATCAAAAGACAATATACAGATACGACAGCGAGCGGCAGGACTGACATCTGTACACGGGCCAGACGGGAAACTTGCGCTCATAAAAGCAGGGAAAAAACACATTAGCGCGATCATTAGGTGCATTGCTGCAGTCTGACTGTATGTTTTTCTTTTTTTTTTGCTATTCGAACAGGTCTGGATTCCATAATTATGGCGCGAGACAGACAAAAACATCTTAATGTCTCTGCCTCCGCCAACAGACTCTCAGAAGAATGAATCTGAATCCAGTTTTAGGACAGTTCAAAGTCCTCTAATGACCTGGCACACAATGCTTTAAAACAAATACATGATTTTTAGGCAAAAGCAGCTCGCATCCTGAAACAAAAGCTGTTTTTTGCTGCTTTAATCAACGCACACGGACAAACGTTCTGCTCAAATGGGGCGATTTTATACACACATGCTTTCCCGAGACATAGCGTTCATTCCTGCAGTGATGTGCTTTCTGATCTTGTTTAGACATTAATATCTTTCAGGAGTGTGCATGGGAAGATCTTTTCTCTCTCTTACACTGATATAGACTACAGATATGATTACCTGATCAATACAAGTGTGTGTTACAAGTTCTGCTATTAAAAGGCACATGAAATGAAATAAAAAATATTTTTTACACTACACCCTGTAATAACATACCACAAAACGACTGGAAAAATGCTTATATTTTAAGAAAATTTTGAAACTAACCTTGAGAAACATCGCATACAATGCATTTCATGAGCCCTTTAAACTAATACAAGCTATTTAAGGCTCAACTGATCACTACAGATATCGATTCAACACTGAAAACATCAGAATGCATTGAGGAGGATCTGAGATTCTACTTTTATTTCCCTCAGTTTATGCAGCATATGTTTGGCACGTTCTGAGGAGTCATTTACGTCTGAGGCCCTAAATATGTAACAAGGAAGTTTCATTTTTATACATTTGTTCTAAATATGAGCACTAGAGATGCTTGGAAACAAAACAGGAGTCAGCAGAAGAAGAAGGATCTGCTTACGTTCTCGTAGAGCGCCTGTAACGTCTCCAGATCCACCACAGTGTTATCCAGATTCAGGATCGCTGCACACACACAAACAGAGGCACACGTTACACAGAAGACCTCACAGCCAAGAATAAACTCAAATATCAGTAAAGCAGCACATTTCCCTTATCACATGAATCTCTCTCGTTTCTCAACATCAGACAACTGGATTATTCTACTCCTTTTACACTTGAAAAGGTGATAGAAATATCAGTAATAACACACATAGAAGTCAAATTTATGATCAAGTATAAGTAGCTATACAAGCCTTTAGATTTTAACGATTGATACATATATAATCATAAATATTCATAATAGCCAATTAAATAAATTCACACAAAAACAATTTTCACAAAATAGCAACAGGGTTAATCATGTGAACACAAATAATAATAAAAAAAAATATTTTATTTTTTACATAAAAAAAATACTGTTTTTAAATAAAAAAAGTAAAGAGTAGAGCAAAACTGACGGATGGTGAAAATGTCTATGGCAGAAATGACCTCACTTTTCAAGAACAACAACAAAAGCTTCAAAAGATGCTCAAGGGCCATGTTTTTAGCAGTGTGTGTATCAGGACACGAAGCAGCCCGTGTCTGATGATGATGACGTCACACGTCTGCGTTTGATTTGAGCATCACAACATCATACGACAGACGAGGCCTGAATTCCTCGAGCTCCCTCACACACACACACACACACACACACACACACACACACACACACCATGTGCATGCGAGCTCGCAAATGCATAAACACACTGATTAGATGGAAATTAAGTACAAGTTCTGCTGGCAGAATCAAGTATGCTGGCATTCCACGAGTGTTTCTGTCTGAGACTAGAGACACGAGTTCATCCGACCAACATCACTCTGATATTACAGTCAATATCATCTCACCTTCATACTGCTACATATATCCACGAACAATCACACACACTCGTCTGGACCATCAGTGATTCAGAGTTACACAGCGGCAAATAGAACAACAACTCTTTCAAATCTGAATAACCACTGATATATAAATGAAAAAAAAAATTATATTTAATATATATATTTTTTTACAATATTTTGTTTAATTTAATAAAAATAAATAGTGCTGTCAAATGATCAAATTGCATCCAAAATAAAAGTTTTTGTTTACACAATGTGTGTACTGTGTATATTATATATATATATAAAATGTGTATATATATTGACATTATTAAATTATGTGTTACATATATTTAGAATATAAACAAATTTTCGGGATGTACAAAAACTAATTTTGGGCGCGATCAATCGTTTGACAGCACTAATATTTATATTCATATATTATATATTTATTCAAAGTACACTTATTTTGGATGTGATTAACCGAAATTAATTGTTTGACATTATTAATAAAAAAAATTATAAATTAAAATGGAACGTTTTATGAAAAAGTTGTTACATTTTAAAAAAAACTAAAATATTTAAACCACCTGTAAATGTGGCCTTTCATCATTACAAATATTTTATTTAAAGTTGTGCCCTGCAATGATCCTCAAACCATCACTGAAAGATGATCTGAATAAAAACAAGTCCAGCAGCGATGTGAATGTCTGAGTTTGTTCAGACTGGAGGTCACGCTCATCTGATATGTGAAGGATCTGATGGCGCTGGATGCAGACGGTGACCTGCAGACTATCAGAGCATCAGGAAGCCCTCGCTGCCAGCCAGAGAACAGAAGAACACGTCAATGCCCGGCGCCACGCATTCAACACCAGAACCTAACGCCAAGTGTGGAAGAGAAAACAGGAAAGCAGCTCGCCAGAACAAAACCTCCAGCTGTACATGACCCTCGACCCGCTGCTGACCGACTAACTCAAGACACCGCAAGAATCTGACTCACTGAACAAACACCGATATAAAGACAGATCTTCTCATCTAAGATGCCTCAGTGCTCTTACAGCACTCATCAATGTCAGACAGTCTGTGATGACAACCAATCACATCACAGTAGGCGGGGTTTATGTTTACAGTATAACAGGATTCAAGCAACTAAACTAAATATTTCCATTCATTGCATATGGAGTCCCAAATTTTGTCACGCAGAAAAATAAATACAGCGTGATGATAATATCAAGTGTTTATGATGACAGCCAATCAAATCAAGCCCGATGCAAGTAGCTAAACCAAATATTTCCTTTCACTGAACACAATTTTCACACATTAAAATATAAACATCAATGCTTACACACCAGCTCTGAAAATTTCATCCATCATTTCATCCAAAAAAAAACAGATCAGGTTTGATTTTCTGTGTTTTCTCATCTAAGATTTGATAGGAAAGGATGATGATTACGAAAAACACAGGAAAAATTTCAGACTAAGTGAAAGGCTATAAAATAATTTATGCTACTACTGCCCACTGACTTGGTTATAAACCTATATACTTATCCAATTTATGAGCACTAAAACCTCTTAAAATCACACATGTGTGTCAGACCCTTTAACAATCTCCTGTTAGGGACCTCTGGATTTATAAAAACCTGCTTACAAACACACATCTGGATCAGAGTCAGCGCTTCAGCTTTCTCGGTTTTGCAAGCTGTCTGTAAAAAGCTGATCTTGATGTTAAATCACACAACAATAAGAGAATAATACAGACCGTGCTGAATGTCCTTCATGTCGAGATGTAAACTGGACATCAGGATCCCAACAGCCTGAGAACGCTTGGTATTCAGCAGCTTCACCACCTACACACACACACACACCAGAAACACTGCATTAAACTCAAATCACCAACATTAAAGCTCAACAAAAGTGAGTTGAGACTCGAGGTGCTGCTCTATTATCAAGACACCCATACAAAACACATCGCAGACATTAGAAGCATCTACAGCTTAATTCATTTTAGAACATTTGTGAGATATACAAATATGACCTCAAGTGCTTTATTGCTTTTAAAACACTTCCCCATACAAATTTTACAGATTTTTAATGCATTTATTTACATTTTCTTGCTGTTTATTTATTTATTTTTTAAAATTTTTCAAATGGTCTAAAATATGAATATTGCCTTAATGTTTCCCAAATGGATATACAGTGATCCCTCGCTACTTCGCGGTCCGTTTATCGCGGATTCACGACTTCGCGGATTTTTTCTTTGGAGCCTTATTCAAGGGAAATTTGCAGAGTCGCTGTATTTTTCACCGATTCGCGGTACAGTAACAATCTTAATTTTTTTATATACTTTAATATTCTAACATTTTAA
>JAUMHI010000053.1:17278755-17313799 GCA_032359435.1 Enteromius unitaeniatus | reverse complement strand
TCCCTACTTCGCGGATTTTCACCTATCGCGGCCAGGTCTGGAACGCATCTACCGCGATAAACGAGGGATCACTGTAATATTGTCAGACATAAATTTTACTTTCTTTGTTGTATTAATTCAACCACTTGAAATTTCCCAAATTGGATCAATGTCATTAGACATGCATTCATTGTAAATAATGGTTTTTTGGGTTTTTTTTAAAGAAATTTTTTTACTTAGTATCTGCATTTATAAATATCTGTGAATCTTACTAGCAACCTCCAAGTAAAAATGATAAATCCCTTTTTGTTAGTTTATATGGTTAATATAGACAGATGCATATACAACCTTGACCTTCCTGCTTTTCTGCAAAATAATACAAATTAGGCTAATTAACTTCTCAAACCATAGAGGCTTCATAATTGAAACTAAGATGAATTGCTTCCAAATAACGTGGCGCTGACATGCTCTTATTTGTTGTAATGTAGACATGACTCCGTGTCAGACGAGTCCATCATCAGATCATTACAGCATCGTGTGCGTAATTACATCTATTTGCTCATTACGTCTCGATTTGAACAGGAAAGTGTTTTTGGCCAAAGGAACAAAAGCCAATTCATTCAGCTGATCTTTATCCGTCTAGAGGACAATGAGCTGAGAGGTGATGGAAAGCCCACGAACACACGAGGAACCAGAGCACAATGAGGTCTGGATCCAGGAAGCTGCAGAAAGCTCCAGAAACGCATGAGAAATCTTCGTTTTAATTAGACCGGAAACTCCGGCAAACAAACCAGCTTCAAAGACGCTCGATGCCAGAAACACACAGCAGACAGAAGCGCTCTCTCCATGCTTCTAATCAACCTTCAAACCTTCCTTCAGCTAAGAATGCCAGCTATGAGAAATCGCCGCTCTTTTACTGCATGAACCCTGAACAGGTCACATTACAGAACAAAACACAACAATTATCAACTGCAGGCAATTAGACCAAACAAAACATGCTACCCCATCAAACCAGAGCGTCGCCAGGCAACTCCTGACAGACACGGAAACCAGCCGCCAATTATTTCACTCATTATTCCGTCATGTTTAAAACATAAGAGCCAAAACACGGCTGTGTTCACCCAGCTCTTCTGAAGCTTTCCAACTCTGTAAACTACTCCTGCGTCCAACCTCCATCATACCGTTTCAGATCAGCAACTGAATAAAGGGGAATGTTTTGAATATTACCACCACATTTATCCCTTCTTTTAGTGAAAGTAAAAAAAATGTTAAAATAACAACCAAACAAAAGCTATGATGTTATTTATCCATCTATACACACACATACATATATTTATACAAACTGCTCAAAAAAACAAAGGGAACATAACATGTGTAAAATAACATCCTAGATCTGAATAAATGAAATATTCTTATTAAATATTTTGTTCTTTGAATGTGCCGACAATAAAATCACACAGTAATTATCAATGGAAATCAAATGTATTAACCCATGGAGGTCTCAAAACTGAAGTGGAGAACACACTACAGACTGATCCAGATTTGATGTAATGTCCTTCAAACAAGTCAGAATGAGTCTCAGTAGTGTGTGTGTGTGTGTGTCCTCCACGTGTCTGAGTGACCTCCCTACAACACCTGGGCATGCTCCTGATGAGGTGGAGGACCGTCTCCTGAGGGATCTCCTCCCAGACCTGGACTAAAGCATCCACCAACTCCTGGACAGTCTGTGGAGCAAAGTGGTGTTGGTGGACGGAGCGAGACATGATGTCCCAGATGTGCTCAGCTGGATTCAGGTCTGAGGAACGCACGGGCCAGTCCATAGCATCAATGCCTTCGTCTCGCAGGAACTGCTGACACACTCCAGACACATGAGGTCTAGCACTGTCTTGCATTAGGAGGAACCCAAGACCAACCGCACCGGCATATGATCTCACAAGGGGTCTGAGGATCTCATCTCGGCACCTAATGGCAGTCAGGCTACCTCTGGAGAGCACATGGAGGGCTGTGTGACCCTCCAAAGCAACACCACCCCACACCATTACTGACCCACTGCCAAACCGGTCATGCTGGAGGATGTTGCAGGCAGCAGAAGGTTCTCCACGGTGTCTCCAGACTCTGTCACGTCTGTCACATGTGCTCAGCGTGAACCTGCTTTGATCTGTGAAGAGCACAGGAGCCAGTGGAGAATTTACCAATCTCTGTGTTCTCTGGGAAATGCCTGCACGGTGTTGGGCTGTAAGCACCTGTGGATGTCGGGCCCTCATACCACCCTCACAGAGTCTGTTTCTGACCGTTTGAGCAGATACACACACATTTGTGGCCTGCTGGAGGTCGTTTAGCAGGGCTCTGGCAGTGCTCCTCCTGTTCCTCCTCGGTGGACAAAGGCGGAGGCAGCGGTTAAGCTGCTGGGTTGTTGCCCTCCTACAGCCTCCTCCACATCTCCTGATGTTCTGGCCTGTCTCCTGGTAGTGTCTCCATGCTCTGGACACTACGCTGACAGACACAGCAAACCTTCTCACATCGATGCACCATCCTGGATGAACTGCACTACCTGAGCCACTTGTGTGGGTTGTAGACTCTGGCTCAAGCTAAACAGAAGCAGTCACTGATGATGTTCTGTTCTCTTCAGAGAGATGAACCACCTCTAAACGCCTCAGACACGTGCAGAGCATCATCTCAAACACAGAACAACTTCTCCTCGCTGTAATACACTCGCGGTGCTGTTTGAGACCGCTCGAGCCGAATTAAACAAGACAGCCACAGACGCCAAACACATCAGAACACCATCCTTCCCAGAATGCACCACCAGACGCACCACGGCCACAAAAATCCCTGTGTTATGTTAATGGAGGAGTCGTAAATATGCAAATACAGAGCAGGATGAACATTAGTGTGGTTAACCTCAGGTCTGTTCACAGGAGAGCTCCTCATGAGAGTCCTGATTCATGAGGAGAATATTAATACATGCTCCCATACAGTAAACTACTGTGAAAGAGAATCTGATCAACCTCTGATAGAACACTACTCAAACTCAACTGTATTTGTCTATAAGAGAACCAGTTGAGCTCTGCATCTAGAACGTTTTAATTACAAATGAATTCGTAATAATGGTGAAATTTGAATTCATTTGCATGATATAAACTCTGAATTAGAATATACAAACTATTAGCAATCCTGAGGTTATATTTGACAATTATGAATTTAAATTTAGCAGTTGAATAAAAAAAGTTGCATTGTTTTTGTGTATTGCAATTAGAAATAAACACTTGACATAAATCAAAACGAGAAGCTGAAATCTGTTTATATTGATCTGCTCGACAGGAATCCACCCAGCTGAAGAAACTCCTGCAAACGAGGCTTTACAGAGACAGACTGAGAATATGAACGTGATAGCACACACACACACACACACATCTGATAAACCCACGAGCGTTTGGAGCACTTTGCCATATTTATGCTCCTCGCTTCTGCTCTTTACGCTCATATTTCCAATCAGAGCTGGAATCCGGTGCGTGGCGGTGCCAAGCGCTTGGCCATTTACTCAGAGACGTCTGAGAGGAGCCGGCGTCTGTACACACACGTCAGGACTCAGTCATGGAAACAGTCTCGCTGCGTTCATAAACTCTAACATCATCCTCAGCCACAGATGTCTCACCTGCTTGGTCTTCGACCTGCTGATGGTGTCTGAAAGAGGCTTCTTCTTCTCTTTCACTGCTGTTTTGGAAAAGAGCTCGACAAACTCATCAAAATCGACCGATGGCTCTTCGATCTTCTCCCACACAACAGCATGAGAGTCCCTGCGGAGGAGAAAACAGACATTAGACGAGAAAAACACAAAAAAAATTGAAAAAAATAAAATAAAAATTAAATGAAAGACAAATAAGATTGAATAAAAATAAGTTTAAGGAAAAAAAGAAAAGCCAATTAAATAAAAACAATGAATTTCCCCCTGAACTCAGTAAACCCACTGCTGAATTAAAACCAAATAAAATAAAAATAAATATTTAATTAAATTAATTTAGTTAAATGCTTTAATTCATTATTTATAATAAATAAAACAAACATTTTAATTAAAAATAAATTAACTGATGAAATCAACATGGTCAATATTAATTACTGTAAATGATGAACGGGTCAGTCATGCTAGAATGGGTGGTGTAGCTAGAGCACTGCATTGCTAGGGTTCTCTAGGTACCTTTTTTTGCGGTCTAGAATATAAAGTGTGTTCTGGGGTGTTTTTATTAAAAGCAACTATGTTCTGTCATCACCAATTGAGTTTAATGTAACTAACAACTATAGCTAACCAACAATGGTGTTAGGAGACTGTCTGTAGATGTGGCTCTCTCATCTGCTTAAGGTTCAGCATCTGATCACTAGTGAGCAATGATTATTGTTTTAAAAAAAAATACAGTAACTACAGTATTCTGGTTATTAGTGTGAGGGGAACTGATCAAATCAGCAGCAGAATCAAATGAGAAGTGGCGGTACTTTTTGGTGTGCAGCTGTATTCGGGTCCAGTAGAGTGGTTTCATGGGTCTCGGAGGCTCCACCAAGCTTTTGCGAGGAGGTTTCTCCTGCGGAGCTCCTAAAGCGTACAGACCCAGCGGGAGCGGAGGAGGCAGGGAACCCAACCCAAAGGACAGAGGAGGACCAGGAGCCAACGGCGGAGGACCTGGAGGAGGAGGTGGAGGTGCTGATCCCGAAGACAGGAGTGGAGCAGGAGGAGGTGCACCCATTCCTGGAAGAGGAGGTGGAGGAGGAGGCGCACCCATTCCTGGTAAAGGAGGTGGAGGAGGAGGCGCACCCATTCCCGGAAGGGGAGGTGGAGGAGGAGGCGCACCCATTCCTGGAAGAGGAGGTGGAGGAGGAGGCGCACCCATTCCTGGAAGAGGAGGTGGAGGAGGAGGCGCACCCATTCCTGGAAGGGGAGGTGGAGGAGGAGGCGCACCCATTCCCGGAAGGGGAGGTGGAGGAGGAGGCGCACCCATTCCTGGAAGAGGAGGTGGAGGAGGAGGCGCACCCATTCCTGGAAGAGGAGGTGGAGGAGGAGGCGCACCCATTCCTGGAAGGGGAGGTGGAGGAGGAGGCGCACCCATTCCCGGAAGGGGAGGTGGAGGAGGCGGCGCACTCATTCCTGGTAAAGGAGGTGGAGGAGGCGGAAATGAACTGCCTGGGAGAGGAGGAGGTGCAGGAATGGCACTCATTCCTGGAAGAGGAGGTGGGGGAGGAGGTGCACACATCCCAGATGGATGAGGCAGTGGTGGAGGAGGAGGTGGTGCTGAAGCTCCGGACTGCTGCTGGCATACGCACACAAATGCTTGAGAAGCATTCTCAGTTTCTGAAGGCAGTGAGGAGTCACTCCTCCCCGGCTCCTGCGCCTCCACAGGAGGCACTTTAAACCTGAAGCTCTCCTCTACGGGAGACGTCTGCACTGACTTGGCCTCCAGCGGCAGCAGCGCAGTGTTTTCTGTCTGAAGGTCCACATGGCAGACGTCTGGGAGGAGGCGCTCCTCTCCTCCACACTCCTGGTCCTGCGTCAGCACCTCCCTCTCCAGCAGGGGCTGCTGTTTCTCCAGCTCAGCAATCTTACTGCGCAGGTCTTCGATGGTCTGCTCCAGCTGCTCGATCACACAGATGTGCTCCTGCTTCAGACGTACCGTCTTCAGCACCGACTCCTCCTGCAGAGACACAGACAGGCGTGATGAAAACCAGACGCACGCCGCAGACAGAAACAGACATAAATCTGCCGTTCTCGTCCACTGGATTCCGCGAAGTCGCTCGCGTTCGTGTCACGCGGTTAAAACATGCTTCCTGTGGGAAGAAACAATGACAGAACTGATGAGGAGCAGCTGCTTTCAGACTCAAAACGTTACAATAGATGCCCGCAGTCCTTCGAATAAAACAGAGCCCAGGGGAGAGACCCCACAGGACCTAAGAGAGAGCAGCACACACTGAGGTTTAATGAGAAACACTGTGACAGAACAAACAGAAAGAGCGCATCTTAGTGCCTCTAACAGAAGTTTTCAATCAGTTTGGATAATATTAACAGCAAAGCAGCATTTTTCATAAATATAAAACTCTTCATTTTCTTCAAATTAAAGTAAAATATTTCTACAACATTAAGTTATTAAGAATGACATACTAAGTAATTAATTTATATAAATTAATGATATTAAAATATAAATAATGTACTAATATATTAATTAGAAAGTAATTGCCAATCATGTGTATAATCTGAAATATTTAAATATCAACTATTTATTTAAGACTATTAATGCAATTAATAATCAATTGTGTACCAACAATTATTAATTTTTGTTACTTATTTAAATTTTAGCGGAAAATGTCTTTTCATAAATTATTATTTAAACTATTTACATAATTGTACAATATTAACAGGAAATTATATGTAATTATTATAATGAATAATAATGCATACAATTGGTTCAAATATATTCATTATATATATATATATAGTGCTGCATATGCATGTATTTGTATATAAAAATATATTTGTATATAATATAAATTATATAAATATATACATTTAAATAAATGTAAATATTTTCAAAATATACAGTGTGTTTATTTATATATACAAATAAATAAAAATAAATGCACAGCGCACACACGTCAACAAAAACTTTTATTTTGGATGCGTTTAATATAAATAATATTCATATATATGTATATGTAAATAATAATATATGTGTGTAATAATTAAAATGAATAATTTTGTGTGTATAATAGAAAACTGGAAGTGTTATTAGAACAGACGTGGTCTTGTAGTGAAGCTCTGATGGACTGAAGTGTGCAGTGATGCTGCCCTCTGCTGGTAGTGCACACTACAGCACACTTCTCCTGAGCTCAGGACAGATGTTTATTTCCTGTTTCTGAAATCAAGCAAACTCTGGGAACGATTAAGCATTAGTCCGGCAGCAGGCATCAAACAAACACAATCAGCTCAATAACCTGCATGACTGAATATGGAGGGCATATGGAAAAAGGTCATCCGTGCAGGAGATCGACTAATAAATGAATCATGAAACGAGCTTCTCACGCATCCCAGAGAGAAACGCCAAAGACCAGACTACTTCATTCACATTTATCAGGAGGACTTCAATATTATAAAGTACTGTGGTACTACCATATAAAACACCATGATACAGATGTGAAGTAATGAGTATTTTTTGTGGGGGAAAAACAAGATGAATGTCAGACGTACCTCAATTTGCCGGATTTCTTCTTCCTGTTGTTTCTTAAGGTCAGTGACAACGGCCTGATGCTCTGAAACACACACGATCAGAACAGACAGGTCACACGCTGCAAAACAAGTCTGTAGGAAATACGAGTGTGTGAATATGAAGAAGCAAGCTTCAAGACAATCACTTTTATTGTGCAAGACTGTCTATGAAGAGCACTACTGAAGGATGAACACAGATGCGGTGGATTGGTAAGAGCTGTGAAGTAACTGATATTAAAAACTATTTATGCTTTTCATAAGCAATCAAAAAAAACAAAAAATCAGAAAATGTTCATATGTTTAAAAAAATAAATAAAAATCATGTGTCCAGGTGTTTGACTAGAAGCTCACACTACACACATGACACAGGGATGATGACGTGAATGTGATCAGTGCTGATGAAGGGATTGATTGATCGCTGCTTGTTGCTAGGCAACATGAGTAAACAAACAGCAGCACATGGAGGAAAGAGCGCTTTATTCTTCCTGAAGTGAAACACAGACGTGATGGAGTCACTCACCCTCCTGCTCCTCGACCGCTGCAAACGCACAAATAATAACAAATCATCTTTAGACAGTCAAACCTAAAACGGCACATCAATCTGTTTCTGAAAACATATGAAGTCAAGATGTGAGCCTGAGAACGTCACTACCAAAAACACATCTAAAGAGCCAAGACTGCTCTACCAGACACCGCAGTGTTCAGTTTAGATCAGATTCAGGCCTTTTGTTTTAAACTCATGTGTGTGATTTCATCTATCTATCTTTTTCTCTCTCTCTCTCAACACACATATACATTATATACACACATTACATATACAAATATATATATATAAAAGAATTCTATTAAAAAGAGGAATATTTCTAACAATAACAGATAAATGCTTAAATTCGATGAATGCAGTCAGAAATCCACTTCTTGTAAAAACAACAAAAAATTATTTATTCAAAACTATTTATTATTGTTATTATTTTTACAACATCTATAGTTCAGTAAATACTGCCAAGGCTAATACACAAATTATTAAAGAGACATTCAAAAATAATAAATGCAAAAAAATCAACTTTTCTAATATCACACTTCAACTAAAAGTGCAAACAGGGAATATAAAACAGAAAAAACAAAACCCTATATATTTTTGTATATTATATTACATAAAAACCCCTCAAAATATGAGTAATAGTTTAATAATGATGGTAAATCTGCACTGTAACAGACGATTTACCTTTTACCTCGATATCCTTCTGCACAGAAATCACAGAACTTCCTGAACATCAAGACTTTAACAGAGGAAAAGACAGGGCTGCGTATGATGAACGAGACCCGGCTTCATAATAAACTCAGAGTGTGTGTGTGTGTGTGTGTGTGTACGAACCCTCCTCGGTGTATTTGGGCTGGGGCCGGTCCTGGTCCTGGGCTCCGGGTCTGGTCGGGGGCCACAGGTTCTTCAGGTGTCCCTCCAGAGACGGAGGAGGCTGACTGACCGCTGCCCATGTGTACAGCTGATCGTGCTGGAGACCAAACACACGGTCAGGCATCCAAACACACACTTGAGCTTGTAAACACACAAACACACATCAGACGTGGAGCTGCAGCTGATGTGTGTTTTATCATTCTCCTGCAGACTGTTCTGCACAAGCCTGTCGCTTCAGAAATCTTAATTCTTTAATTCTGAGGGTGCACTGGAGCAGGGTTATTAAATAAAAACTCAAATATATACAGTAGTCAACATTGGATTCAAAAACATTCAAAGTTGTTCTAAAAGCTTTTATAAGAAAAGTAAATGAATTCAAATAAACCTACAGTTTCAGTGATAATTTCCATACATATTGCAGTTAGTTTCCAAGCATTTCAATGTTTCATTAAAGTTGAATCACTAAAATAACCAATGAGTGATACATAATATAATAAAACAATATTATCAGAATATCACTAAATCTATTAAAAACCATTTACATTAATTCAAATAGAATAAGTAAATGTTAAATTAAAAACCAGTGCTGTCAAAATAAGTTTGTTTAGATAACATATGTACTGTGTTTATTAATTATGTATATAAACACATTCAGTATATATTTTACAAATATTTACATTTATATGAATATATATCATTTTACGTTCTATGTAAATATATTTGATATATACATGCGTGTGTATTTATATATACATAAACATACACCTAATACAGTTATGTAAACAACAACTTCTTTGGATGCAATCAATCATGATTAATGGTTTGACAGCACTAATACAACCTAACTCCAAATATTATTAAGTACTATAAAGCTAAATGCTAAAACTAAACGTCCCAGAAGCTGAGGAGATTCAGAGCATCGATCGGTCTGGTCAGGGTTAAGAAGTGGACCTGAGTGAGGACTAGTGTTCTGCTGCTGCTGTGACGGAGCGAGTCCGGCTGGGTTTGTCTTCTGAAGAGCTCCAGAGGCTCTGGAAGCGGCTCCATGCTCTCATGACTCTCAGAGACACAGCTGAGCCTGATGCTGCTGATGCTGCTGATGCTGCTGCGGTCAGAACCGGCTGCTCGAGGACACAGAGGCCTCTCGCTCGCCCGCAGCACTCTCAGAGAGAGAGGGAGAGAGAGAGAGAGAGACTGACGACATCACCCACCGCTGACGCCCTAAACCAGCCAATCAGAGAGCCCCGACTTACAGAGACGCCGCTGTAAATAAGTGATGAAAACGCTGAACACACACTGCAGCACTCACACAGACACACTCTCTCACATGCATAGTACACACTGCAGCACACAAAACACACACACAAACTCTGTATAGCTATATTTTGGACATAATAAGTCATCTGTAGCTCCTGACCCTAACCCCACCCATCAGAACTAAGTGCTTTACCTAAACCCTGACCCTAAACCTACCCTTTACCCAACTATAACCTGACCCCTAAAACCAAGTCTGGACCCTCAAACAGGTCTTTAAAGGGCTCTCAGAAAGTGAGGACCGGACAAACTGTCCTCACTCTGATGATCTAAAACACACACACACACACAATCCAGAACACACACATTCTCTCAAACACTACAGTAAGCACTCAGCTCTGAAGTAAGCGGTCAGAGATGAATAATGAGGAGTACTGTCCGCTGACATCCTGATCGGATTCAAATGTTCATCAACTGAACAGAATTAGGGCATATTTATTCATGTTTAAAATAACCACAGCATCTGTGGCTATATTCATGACAAGAAAAATGTATAAAGAAATTATTTTTTTTTTAAAAATGCATTTTCACTAAATCTCTGTTAAAATCTCTTCAAAAGAATGAACCAATTAAAAGAAGTTGAAGTTTTCTCAGAGGGTTAAATCCAATAAAACATGTTTCAGAGATAGATGTGAAATATAGAGTATGAACAGCTGTATAAAATCCCTGATGTTTAATGAGCCGTGGTCTCGAGCAAACCCATCTCAGCCAGTATATTCACCCGGGTTCAGAGACAGCAGCTTTCATCTTCAGATGAGTGGTTATTTTCTGCCAGAGCAGCAGATTCGGTCAGCAGATGGCGCTCTGACAGCTTCCTGGGAACCAACAACATGACTCAGAGCTTTTCTGATGAGAGCCAATCACAGTCGAGCAGCAGATCACATGATGCCGACCTCAGCCAGTAAGAACAACAACAACAAGACCTCATGCGAGTCCATTCATTAGTGTCTTCATGATTCTCCAGCCCAAAGAATTCAACACTGAACTGGTTTAAACTCAGATCTCAAACATCTCCCTGGATTATTATAATTAATAGCCAAATGAATGTTCGGGGAATGGAAACTAATGTTTTCTCCCGACACACGACAGCAGAAGAATACTAGTGTTCCAATCATGAAACGCACCACAAGCACAGACGGATGCTGGAGTGAGAGTGAAGGAGGACTCACGTCAAACGTGGGAGCGATCTGCCCGCTGCTGCCGTACGTCTCTCTGAAGCAGTCACTGAAGGGCAGGAGAAGACCCATGGCCAGGATCCTGGAGCACAGCTTCTCAGCCTCCTCCGGCTCTCCAGAGTCCTGCTGCTGGAAGAAACGCTCCAACAGCGTCCGGCCTGAGACAGACAGACCATCACAATCAGTGTGTGCTCAACAGAAAACAACATTCTTGGAAAGAGCTGCTTTTATAAATACTTTTTATAGCACTGTCAAATGATAAACATGTGTCAAATGAACAAACACAGTACATGTATGATTCATATACAAATACACAAAAATTCATAATTCATATTCATAATTGATATCATATATATATATATATATATATACACTTAATACATAAACAATAATAAACGACAGTCTCTAAGCCGGTCTAATATCAGTCTAATATCATGTTGAACCCAAAACCAAGTCAGTTCCTTAAATATTAAAAAGTGTACAGTATATACAGTATGTTACAGTAGTATTTGATTCAAACACAGCATATGATTCTAATGACTGCGTTTCAAAACAAGAGCAGCATATCTGATTTTAAAAACAGCTGGCGATTATAGAAAATTAACGAGTGTGTGTGAGAGAGCGTGTGTGTGTGTGTCATTTTCTGCAGATTTATGAATGAGTCACTGCTGCGGTGTTTCAGCTGGAGCTTCATCTCCTCACCGTCTCATATCCACAAACTCAGTGAATACAAAAATATAGAAATCTAAATATATAAACATAAATCATTAGTCACATGATCACTGCACACCCCTAACATCCTGACCCTCTCTGTAATATCATCAGCTCTGAGATCACACACACACACACACACACACACACACCAGCGCATTAACTTCATTAGCATGCCAATAAGTCCAAATATAAGCCAGAGTTTAAACACACTGTCAGAGAGCCAATGAGAAACAAGAAGTGCATCATGGGAGATGTAGTTCTGCCCATTAAACAATCAAATCAACACATCTGAACAGAGGAATGGTGTTAGTTGTGTTAGTTAGTTGATCAGGCAGACACTGGGAGTCTAAAACACTGCTGATGCTGATAGAACAGAAATCTGAGGAGCGCAGCGACTGACGAGTCCAGAGATTTAACCCCATCGACCCCGAGAGGAAAGAGTGCGCTAATATCAGCCAGTCCTCTCACAGAACAGAACACTAGAGTCTCGGCTCAGTCTACAGAAACAAATCTTTGTGTGAGAGCTCACACACTGAAATGAATCATTCATTTGAGCGGATTCTTTTTAATGAATAAAATGCTGTGATTCTGTCTCTTCCTGAAAAATAAAAGCACTGTTTGTTTTATTCATATTATGTTTATTTGTAATGTGTTTCTATTTGAATAAAGATAAAATGACAACGATTTTCCCCTTTGCTCATTTTGGCCGAAATATCTGCACTTTTTTATTTTATACTTTGTTACCTTGAAAGGTGATTTTTTTTGTCTGTACTCCTCAAACAACTTGCAAAATAGTAAAATCAATGACAAAGAATCATCGTAATATGATATTTTACATATCATACATCACGCTATTAAAGAGAAGTGCTGTCAAACAATTAATAAGTGTGTTTACGTGTGTGTGTGTGTACAGTGTTTGGTTATTATCTATATAAATACACACACAGTATATATTTTGAGAATATTTGCATGAATACATTTCTGTCATGTATATATTTATATTATGTATACATATTAATGTAGGAACATAACATTTTTCTTGCAATATATGCATGAATGTGTGTGTATTAATATATACACATCATAAGCAAAAGCTTATTTTGGATGTGATGATCGATTGTGTGTTTGACAGCACTAGTTTAGAGATAAATGTGGCATGAACACAGCCCGATGATGCTCTCTAACGTTTATCTGTTTCTCATCGATCAATACAGTAATGTGTGCTCTGAGCTACAGCCGTGTGATTGGCCGAGAGCGATCATGTGCCGTCACTAATGGATGCGGGTCCTCGGGGCCTGATCACACCATCTGCTCCAGAGAGATCTGAGCACCAGCGTCTTCTGTGGAGCTGCTTTACAGATCAAACTAAACACAGTATTGTGAATTATTATTCTTTTCTAAATGCCATGTCAGTCAGCATCTTCACGGCAAAAATTACTAGAAAAATAAACTTTCAGGTGATGCTTTTTTAAAAACACGAATTGCAGGATGGACGAAAAAAACTAACAAACATAGCTTTTTATATATTTTTGGCTGATATTACATAACAGTATAAGTGGCGTTTTTCCTCCAAATAAAGCAGACGTGTGTCAGAACAGTATTTTAGCAGATATTGAACTGAACATGTGCCTAAAATATAATGTAAACAAACACTGCACATGTGCCAAAAAGACACAAATCTAACTCAATTCTGAAGAGAGTACAATCTGCACTTGTTCTTCTTGATTGGATTATTTCAGCTTCTGAAATCTAATGGAGCTCAACTAGCTCTCTCACATCAAGGCTCTTCAGTCCAATTAAAGCCATTAAACTCATTACTAACAGATTATTGAACTGCATGTGAACACAGCTCCTGCTGAACCAGTTCAGACGGATTCTTTCAGACCCAGAGCTGTTCATCAGTCGCTCAGACTATATTCACTTCAGCCAGAGGAACACAACAGAGTCTCTATTCTCATTCACTGACCCACTGTATCTCACACACACGTCTCAGCATCTCCAGCCATCCCATAATGCCTCTCCGCAGGACAGAGACTCGGTCTGTGTTCAGAATGGAAAACTAACGCCCTGCACATACTGCCTATTACTTTAATAAATTCATATATTACAGAAAGAAATGAAACAAACATTAAGCAGTTGTCACATGATCTCATTCCAGTGGAATAATAAATAAATATGGTAACTTTGACATTTGTTAATTAATTGCAGACCGTTTGTTTGTTTCCTCAGACCTCTGAATGGAAGGATGAGCGCACTGCATTGTGGGATACTGTGTCCAGGGCAAGTGTGCTTATGTCATCCAGACTTACATGCAAACACATTTTATACTAATCCCTAGAGATGGGTCAGAACTAGTCACCCGGATCAGAGCCATCAACTAGAACTTGTTTAGACTTGACAAAAACATAAAGTACTGTAGATGAGGTGCAGAACTGACCGGTGAAGACCTCCTGGACGCTGCGTGTGGAGCTCTGCTGGAGACCGGTCCTGAGGGTCTCCTCGGAGCCGCTGGTTCTGGACGGCAGCGAGCGGAGCTCCTCGGTCCAGTCTGCGGAGCGGCTGATGGGGCCGGTGATGCTGTAGGAGCGCTGGCGCTTGACGCGGCTCCTCGGGGCCCGCTCCGGCCCCCGGCGGGTGGACAGAGGGCTGTGTGAGGGCGAGGGAGCGGGCGAGCAGGAGGGCGAGCTCAGTTGGCGTGTGGTGGTCTTGATGTAGGACGTGCTGATGGGCGGATAGGGCTTGACCGCAGACTTCAGCAGCCGTGTGGCCAGAGGACTCTCCGGGAGGAACGAGACACTGCTCTTACGCCGCTGGACCAGCTCCTCGATGACCGTCAGACACTCCAGAGACCCTGCTGACCTACGCATTACAGACCACAATCAGTCAGGATCCGTAACGCTTCATTACACAGTCCACTTCACACATGCTACTAACAGTGAGTAACTACATGTTAACTACAGGAGCATTAGAGTATTAGTAGAAGTTCTGTCATCATCTAAACCTTCCAAACTTGGATCAACAAAACTCTGTTTTGGTCACCATTGACTTCCATAGTAGGAAGAAAAATACAATGAGAGTCAATGGTGACCAAAACTTTCTGAAGAAATATCTTCCTTTGTGTTCAGCAGAACAAAGACGTTAGTTTGGAACTACCTGAGGGTGAGTAAACTATCCATTTTTTTTTTGATGATGGAATATTTATTTTTGGGTCAACTATTCCTTTAATAACTTTATTTTGATGGGTCCACAACACACTGACACACAGAAACTTCTACTAACCGCGTATGACTGAAGATCAGATGGAACACATGCAGTATACTGCAGCTTTGCTTTGATAATATTACTGAATATGATTCAGAAAAAAAAAGGGATTTTTTTCAGCTTTTTGCTCCACTTTGAAAAGAGATTAAAAATCTGTTGGAAATTTCTGGATGCATTTCATGTCATTTAATTTTTATAGACGTATCTCACTCTTCTTGCCACTTATTTAATATATATAACAATTAATAATAGGTCTGATCTCTGAGGAACGTGACAGTGCTGTCAAACACACATAAAATAAGAGTCTTCTTTACATAATACGTGGGTTTTATAAATGACATTATTTTTTTAATTTGTAAGAACAGGATTTAGACGCAGCTTTAGAGTTGTTCCTAAAAGTTGTACATTTCATAATCCAGATTTTTTTTAAGCAGTGATGCATGAAATGTTGAGATGCTTCTTCTGGGCGTATTACATATCGATACACAAATGCTCCGTGTTATTGTCAATTGAATCACATACAAAATAAGAGTTTTGTTTACATAATGTGTGTGTACTGTGTATATTTACTATGAGTTTATAAATATATTATTTTTTATAAATACAAAGCCATGCATGTATATATTTAGGGGGAAAAAATTTGCATGACTGCAAATGACTTGCCAAAGCTTGAAATATATGTGAAGATACATAATAATAACAACCAAAAGATCAAAATAAAAGGAAAAAGGTCCTTAATTTTAAACCTAAACCAATTAGATTGTGTGAACATTATAAACGTGTGTAGTGTTTGTAAATATTTTCAACATATACTGTATGTACATGACAAATATACACACATTTATCACATAAAGCTCATTTTAGATGTGATCTAAATTAGTTTTCTTCCTGATTAAAAGTCTTCTTTCTGCTGAAAATGAAATCCAGTGTTGGAGTGTGGATAATAAAACAGTGCCTGAAGCCAGAATAAAACACATTGTTTTGTTTGAAAGTATACAGTCTGATCTTATTATGATGCACTGCATGTTCATATACTCATACAATCACATATTCTGTGAGCCATGATGAAAGTTTCGTGAAAATAAGCAAAAGCACCGCCAGTGGTTTTAATGGACTGTTTTTTGGAGTGTACCTGAGGTCAGAGGCTGTGTCCGTGCTGGGAGGAGAGCGGTCTTCATCTTCCACCGCCTCCACGGCGCTCTCGAAGGACGCGGTCAGGTCAGGGAAGCTGGTGGTGCTGTCTGTCGGAGGCACCTCTGAAGGAGCAGGAGGAGGAGGAGGAGGAGGAGGAGAAAGAGGGGCCTCGGGCTCTTTTGTGAGTGTTTCCACGGCGACCAGAGCACAAAGGGCCTCATCGGAGAGCCCGTTCACCGCCGGCTCCTCCCCGGAGAGCACAATGCCGTTTTTGGGAATGGCTTCGATCACGGTGAAGGGCTCGGAGTCGGGGGTGGGAGTGTGTTTAGCATCCGCGGTGTGTTTGCAGTCCCACGGAGCCTGGAGCATCACGCCCTGCTTCAGACGGATGGCCTGCTGGATATCAGCCAGGAGATCCTCCTGCTCCGCCGCCGAGTGGAAGCTGTACATGTCCGTGTCAGAGCCGGAGCTCGCCACCTTCTTCTCCTCCTCCTGACGAGGATGCTCGGGCTCGTCGAGCTCATCTCCGGAGAGGTCAGGAGTCTTGTTGCAGAGCGACGGAGCGCTTCTGTCCAGCTCTTCTCTGGACGCACTCTTAGCCTTGCTGTGCTGCTTGCGCTTGCGTATGTGAGGGAACACCGAGGATCGGTCGCTTCTGTTTTTCTTCTTCCCTCCCTTGCCTCTCTTTGTGGCGTCGTGAATGTCGTCCAGCACCGCGCCCTCGGAGCGCTTCGGCTTTCCATCCTGATTGCCCATGATGAGCGTCTCTCTCACGCCATGACGGCACGGAGCTGTGCATCTGCGCAAGCGCCCGCTCGACTCGCTCTCGCTCTCAGAGGAGGAGGAGGAGGAGAGAGCGAGGGAGGAGGAGGCAGTGATGAACGAGAGCAGCTCGCTGTCTTCCTCTCCTCTGCAGAAGGGAGGGGTGTCTGCGTCTGCGTCTGCGAGGGGGAGGATGTACTGCTGCCGTCTGCCCAGACTCAACGTCTCAAACAGCTTCTGAATCTGCATCGCGACACACTTTCTCTCACACACCCCAGCTACAGCACACACACACATTCAGAAATCAGAATAAATCTTAGTATGACTCTAAGAGCTTTGTAAAATCTTGTTTTTTGCACATTTCTAGCAGCGCAGCAGTCATAAGAGCTCAGGTGTATGTGGAGAAGACACAACAACACACTGCACGAGTCACAATCATACCTCCTCCTCTCTTCTGCTGCAAATCATTAAAGATCACGTTCCATGAAGATATCTTGTTTAGACACTAGTGACAGTAGTTAAGCAGTGTTATTGTAGTAATATTGAGATACTGTTGTAGTTTGTGATAACATTTTGAATTTGTTTTATTTTAATATTTTCGGCTTGTTTATTTTCTGCTTCATTGTTTTTTTCTCTCTCTTTTATGTTAAATTAGGTTGGTTTGTTTCATTTTTATTACGGTTTTATTTTGTTCTTTCAGTTGTAGTTTATGTACACACGATACCAGTCAAACGCCTGGAAACAGGAAGATTTGTAATGTTTTTAAAAGATGTTTCTTATGTTCATCAAGGCTGCATTTATTTGATCAAAAATACAGGAAAAAAGTAATATTGTGAAATATTTTTGACCATTTATTAAAATGATTTCTGAAGATCATGTGACTGAAGACTGGAGTAATGAAGCTGAACACCACAGAAATACATTAGAAAATTGATATTTTTCTATTGCAGTATTTCACAATATTACATTTTTCCTGTATTTTTGATCAAATAAATGCAATCTTACAGTTTCCATGTATATATATATATATATATATATATATATATACATACACACACACACACATACATATAGCTGATAACCTTTTTTTTTTACATTTATTTATTAATTTTTGCACTCAAGTTAGCATTTCTTTTATTTCACGTAGCAAAAATGTGTTGCAGATTAATAAACTATAATAACCCTGGCTTAAAAGATTAAAATCTTTTTATGCATGTAAAAAAAAAACAAGTTTAATGAATGTTGTTTCTATCTAGTGCACTAAAGTATTAGTTTACGGAATATAAACATTTAAGTTCTCTGATTTATGGCCATTTTCACTGGGAAGACACACTTTTATGCTGCAATGATTTATTTGATTACTTATCAATAATTTTGCATCTTCTGCCAAATTAAACATACTGTATTTCTATCCAACACAGTCAGAAAGAACAAATATCCTGTGTGTATTTATTCAGTTATTTGAAGGTTTAATATAATCTGACAATAATCCAGAAACTCTTAATGAAAGTGAATTCAAGAAACTCCACAGCAGTGTTTCTATTTAACACCCTGCACTGACACCAACACTAGTTATTATGATCCACACACACACACACACACACATTTGTAAATAAATGTGTTTTTATATATACACACGATTTTAATGCCAGAAATAATAAAAGAAAACAATAGAACTCACTTCTGTAGATCTTTAGTGATCCACTTGAATCTGAAACCAATTTTTAAAAAAAGAGGCTAAAAGGCTTGAAATCTGCTTCTGGACAGAAACATGGATGCGATATTAAACCTGACTCATTATGAACACACACTCCTGCATTACCTGTGTTCTGCTGCTGCAGGTGTCGTGTTATACTCACTCATCAATCACTGCTGTGTTTGCAAGCCTCCGTCACAACCGTGTGTGTGTGTGTGTGTGAGTGTGTGTGTGTGAGTGTGTGTGTGTGTTTCCCGCCGGCAGGATCTAATTGGACACCTGTGCTGTACGTCACCTGACGCAGGATTCCTCGACAGCGCCACCCAGCGGCCGCTCTCAGTCACTACACGCAGAACCTCTTCATACACTAGATTAGATTAACAAGGCGTTTGTTTTCTACATATAAACAAAGTCAGTTATGAATAAATAATAAAAAAGAAGAAGGTTTAATGATTACATATGGATGTAATTTAAAAACTTTTATCATTACCACTAAAAGTTTGAAAGTTTTGCTTTTTTAAGATTCAAACATAACATTTTCTAGAATTATTTCATGCCATGAAAAACTCCAATGCCTGATTTAAAACTATTATTATTATTTATTGTTGTTATTGTGTTTGTGTGTGTGAATGCTGGTGTGAATACATTTACAAGAATATCAGTCTGTGTAAAAAAAAAGAACGAAAAAAAACAGCACTGGAATGTATTACATATTTAGCACCTCATACAAAATATATAACCACAAAAACACAGTTGGTTTTATTGATCAAACATCTCAGTATAGACAAAACTCATATAACTTTGTACAGCAGTTTATAATTCATCACTCCAGTGCTATAGTAATCAATATAAAGATGAGTATAGTCCTGAATGAAGAAACAGTGAACCAAAGTGTTTCAGAAAGTGTGTGTTTAACAATCTTATGCTTTCAGGTCACAAAATAAATAACGATTTATATAGATATATATAATAGACATTTCTTTTGACCAGTAGAGGGGAGTGTGACTCTATATTTGAACTGAGATCTTGTGAAAACCTCAATGAGATTACAGTAGATCTCCTGAAGTCATCTGAAACACAGAAACAATACTGTATCTGGACATTCAGAATCATCTGTTTCTGTTACAGCAGTGTGTAATATTACGACATGATCTCTGCTCCTCCAAACATACTGGAAAAACAACACATATTCACAGGACAGACAGACAAAACACTCTTTTTACAGAGAGCACATCTGAAATCCAGATTCATTTTCAGAGTCATTTACATGTTTTTGAGGGCATATTGTTTTCTAACCATATAAACACACACCATATTTATTTATTTGTTATCAAACGGCACTTCATCTTCGCATTCAAATACAACCTGAACTACTTCATATGACAGAAACAGGCACTAAACTCCCGACCAGATATGCATAGAACACAATAATCAAATATTACGTATCACAAATGAAAGAGGAATCCATTATTGATCTTTTTCCTCCCACATTGTACAGTTATAGAGTTTTAGGTTTTTTTTTGCCGCAGACACTCCTGAACCAGCTTGAACTTGTTTCTGCTGTAAAAACATAAAATCCTGCAGGAGTGCTCAAACAGCAGAAGTCCCGACCTCACAGTTCAGCCGGTCAAGTGCACACTATAGCATCAACATTAACACTCACAGCTTTGTTTTGTGGCATACTGGTTCATACACGTTCACCTTTATTCATTGCATTCAATGTCTACATTTCATCAGTTCATGCATCCCCTGAGAATCAAACCCATGACCCTGCTGTTGCAAGCCTACTCTTTGAGCCACTGATGCATTTGCCAGATGCTTTTATCTAAATTGGCTTGAAGTGCATTTAAGGTATGCATCAGTTCATGAATTCCTGGGAATCGAACCCATGACCCTGCTGTTGCATGCCATTATCTAACCTCCCACATTTATGCAGAAATCCAAAGTGACTTGCATTGCATTTAAGCTATAAACTAGATCAGTTCATGCATCCCCTGGGAATCAAACCTTGCTGTTTGAGCCATTTGTATTTACGCAAGGACAGATGCTTTTATCCAAATTGGCTTGAATTGCATTTAAGTTATGCAACCGTTCATGAATTCCTGGGAATCGAACCCATGACCTTGCTGTGCCATGCCATGATCTACTGTTTAAGTCTCCCTCAGATGCTTAAATCAAAAGTGACTTGCATTGCATTTAATATATGTTCTAGATCAGCTCATGCATCCCCTGGGAACAGAACCTTGCTATTTAAGCCATTTACATTGATGCATTTGGCAGATACTTTTATCTAACTTGAATTGAATTGAAGGTATACATTGGATCAGTTCATGAACTGCTTGGAATCGAACCCATGACATTAGTGTAGCATGCCATGATCTAGCCTGCTACATTTATGCAATTGACAGATGCATAAATCCAAAGTGACTTGCACTGCATTTAAGCTATAAACTGGATCAGTTCCGGCATCCCCTGGGAGTCGAACCCATGACATTAGTGTTGCAAGTCATGATTTGCTCAAGCCATTTACATTGATGCATTCAACAGATGCTTTTATCCAAATTGACTGGCATTGCATTGAATATATACACTGTATAACATCGGATCAGTTCACGCGTTCCCCAGGAATTGAACCCATGACCTCAGTGTTGCAAGTGCAACCATGTCCTCTTGGAGCCGAAGGACCGCTGCAGAAATCATCAGGTCATTTCCTCCCCGGCTGAATCCCAGCATGAGTCTCTCACAGTTTATTCTTCTCAAAACGCAGGAGGCTTTTGCACTTGTTTTTACACTGATTTGAACAGAACAGGAAAAAGAAGCCAAAAAGCAGGGCTGTGATGGTGTTTGAGGAGCCGTGGGCAGCAGGTTTTTTCTGTCTCCGTCTTCCCACGGCCTCCCTCCGCTCTCAGGGGCTCAGATACAGAGGAATATCAGTATTTCACACAAGCATCTAACCAATGCTTTATTTGACATTAAAAAGTTTCCACATTTAATTGTACTTCAGTACAATTCAGTACAATTTCTGCATTAGAAATCACTTCCTGCAGCATTCTCACAGATTAAAAACAGTCAGACTTTAATATTGCAACATTATACTAACTAAAAGTAACTTTGCAAGTTTACTCTCATTAGAGTATTAGTAGAGTGTTTGGTTAGGGTTAGTCGAATAAATTGACATTTACTTACATTATAGTCGGTGCTGGGCAGATTACTTACAAACTGTAACTAATAAATAAATGAGGAAAACACATATCGCATATCAGTAATGCATTGACTAGTTTTGGATTACTTTTTGGCATTACTTGTAAGAGAATACATTTTGTGCTTTATCATGAAGAGCGTAGTACAATCTAACGAATAGTACGTAGCTTTTGGTTCCTGATAACCTAATACTGGATATTATCTCTGGATATTAGGCAGACTGTCTACTAATACTCTAAAGACTGCTAGCAGACGTGTGCATGCAAAGATACTTATAGTTAAGTGGACTATTGCAATAAAGTGTTACCCTAAAAACATGAAGTGCTTTGGTTTAGTAGTGTACACTTGACCTAAAGTGGAAATACATATTTAAAACATTCACCAGGACGAAATCAAACCCAGCAGAGGCTTGTTTCAGTAAAACAGTACAAAATCACAGAGAAGCACAACACGTCCACATAAACCCCCGTGAAACACATACACCAGATCTGTCAGTGTGAACAGAGAGAGTTCACCCAACAGCACTGACGTCCGCAGGATTTTCTTCACACTATTATAAGCGCTCAGTGGATCGGAGCTGCTTTTTTTGGATCCCAACATTCTTCAGAAGATCTTCTTCCGCGTTCAGCAATGGTGGAAATGAGGACAGAACGATCCTTTCTGGGTGAACTCTTCCTTCAGCATTAAATTAAAGTCAAAACAAAACTTATTTTATATACATTATGAGGCAAACCTGTATAAAGTAATGTAGGGTTGGACCAAGAGATTGATTTAACCCTCTGGTTTTGTTCATTTAGGAGTCACAGTCAAAACTGAGTGAAATCATAATCATGTTAAAATCAGACTTTTTTCTAAATTAATATGCAGTATTTAATTTCAATATGACCTTTCATATTTTGCATTTTGAGTGTGATTCATGTTACTAATTAATATCCATATCTAAATGATGTATTATTTTCTGTATAAATGTAAAAAATAATATAAAAAACTATTTTGCGCTATTTAAGTTAAAAACAGATCAAAAGTATTTAAAATTCACTGAATTGAGGAAGATTTGAGGGGAAAAAATAAAGAAAGATGGCCATATATATTCAGTGCTATGCATTCCTTATTTACTGAGCAGTGTTTTCAGGCATAATCAATTTTATGAAAATTTCGCTTTTTTTTTTGTTGGGGTCACACAACAACTGCCATTAAAGTCACAGAGTTTCTGATGAAGTAGTGATTTTTTAAATTTCCAAACATTTATTTTTTTGTTTTGGGCTAAAATGACCGAACAACACCAGAGGGCTAAAAAACATGAGCCCTTAAATAGCGCATGTCCCACCCGACTCTGTTTCAGTAGAAAATACATCACCACAGGAAAGAAAAGGTTTATCTGTACAGGGTGCAGCAGTGGATGATTCTGAAGTCACACAGTCCATTGTGTCCAGCTTAAACCTGACCTGCAAACTAGTGCTGGGCAATGATTAATCACTATTAATCACATACAAGTAAAGGTTTGTGTTTACGTAACCCTGAACCACAAAACCAGTCATAAGGGGCAGTTTTTTAAATAAATACACTCTCCGCTGATGTCTGGTGGTTTGTTCAGAGTTTGTCTGAGACACAGCTATTAGAAAATCTGGAACCTGAAAGAGCAGAAACATCTAAATATTGAGAAAATCACCTTTAAAGTTGTCCAAGCAATGCATATTACTAATCAGAAATGAAGTTTTTGATATATTAGTGCTGTTTAATTGTAAACTTAACAAAACTTAGTAAAAATAATTGTTTACATAATATACTGTATGTGTTTGTGCTGTTTATATTTATTACGCATATATAAATACACACCCATGCATATATTTTATTTGTTTATATATTAACTATATTGACATATAATACAAATTATACGAATATAAATATAAACATGTAACTATATATATGTGTGTGTGTGTGTGTGTGTACTGTCTATATGTATTATTTATATATTAACACACACACACACACACACACATATGTAAACAAAAACTATTTTGGACACAATTCATTGTAATTAATCGCTTGACAGCACTAGTATGTATTATTATTATTTTATCATTTTTCTTAAATACATGCATGTGTGTGTGTGTGTGTTTATTTATATATTCATAATAAATATACACAAATATCATGTGCATAAAAACTTATTTTGGATGCGATTAATCACGATTCATCATTTGACAGCACTAGTTTATTTTTTTATTTCTTACATTTCTTGCATGTGTGTGCATTTATACGTAATAAATATATACACGTGATTAATCCCAATTAATCGCTGACCAGCGCTGAGTACTGTCCAGTCCTTCAGTGCAGACACACAGAGCTCCTCTAGTTCTCCACGGGGCTCTGTCTCCGGTAAACGGCCGCGGGATGCCTCTGCTGGAGCACTTTGTTGGGTTTGTTGGGTTTACTCGTCTGCTGCCAGCGACACAGCAGGATGGATCTGAAGGTGGTGCGGAAGGTCTTGTTGCAGAGAGCGTAACACATGGGGTTGACGGTGCTGTTGACGTAGCACAGCCAGTATCCCAGAGCCCAGAGCGTCTCGGGGATGCACTCGTCACAGAACGCATTGACCAGGACCATGATGTTATACGGCGTCCAGGTGATGATGAAGGCCAGGAGGATGGCGCTCAGCGTCTGCGCCGCTTTCTTCTCTTTCACCAGAGATAACTTCTTGCGTTTGTTGACCTGCGTCTTGGTCTTGCAGGGCAAGCGTTTGGCGTCTTTGCCATCGGGTTGATCTTTGGAGTCCAGTCCCTTTCTGGAAGGTTTCGTGTCTTGCTGGAGGTTCTCAGAGATGGAGTACATGGCTTCTACGTCTTCCTCCTCCTCATCATCCGACTGGTTGAGGGACACGGCGGTTTCGTTATTATTCCAGCTATCGCTGCTAGATCGGTCCGTCTCACTGCCACGGCTCCTCCGAGCTTTACGACTCAACGGCCAGAACCAAAATCGGCCTGTTTTGGTTCTTCCCGAGCTTCTCTGGTGGAGCTCGTAACTGCGTGAGCGTCCCGGAGTCCCCACGCTGTAAAAAAATTCATCACGAATCAGTGAATCAATAGTGCGTGTATTTTATTCATATAGAAACAAATAAAATATATGCTTCAGGAAAGCTCCTTGAGAAACGCACAATTAATGGCGATTATTCATTTGACAGACCAAAAATATATACATGTAAACATTTTCAAAATATGTACTTTGTTTGTGTGTTTATTTATATATACATAATAAATATACGCAGTACACATACATATATTATGTATACAAAAACATTTATTATGGACATGATTAATCGTTTGACAGCACTACTGGAAGTGTAAACGGATATGTTCCACTGACACACTACAGCAAAATATAGAAATAACTAGTGTTATTAAAATAAATACTAGTTCTCTAATCGTTTTGACCAGAACTGTATGTGTAATATTCAGAGATGGACAGTAGTGAAGTATTTTTACTGTACTCAAGCACATTTAAAAAGTCTTTTTCTTTTTAAAACTTTCACTACATTCTGAAACGACATTCTTGTACTTTTTACTATTAAATAAAAGTTTTTAGTTTTTTTTTACATTTAAAAACTTTAATTGTACTCAAAAAAAACCTTTGAATTACTTTTTCTTTACTCAAAACTGGAATATCGCATAAACAACTGAGAATAAAGCACTATTTCCATCCAGTGAGTCAAAGAGAACAAAACCATGGTGAACTGGCACTGAATATGACTAAGAAAATTAGGAGAAGACACTGAATATAATAATTTTCATATATGATGAATAAGTTGCATCTCAGAGAGAGCAGACGAACACATTAAATGCTGTCGATGCTTTCGTTTAAGACATTTATACAGAAGTACTTTCCTGAAGCATTTCAGGATGACCAAAACAACATATAAATGCTGTGAACGAGATCGGTCGAGGTATCCTGTCTCATAGCCCAAATCTCACCATGTATTCAATGTGCACGGAGTAATTAATCGGCAAATGTGCTTCCTTCGTACGCATTTTTTCTGATCGGATAGTTTTCAGTTTAGTTTTTTATGCACACTTTTAGAGTTTTTTTTCTGACAATTTTCCAAAATGCGCATAAAAATAAGTGCATGGAAACATAGCTAATGTCGATGGCTCATACCATTTTTCCTCTGACTCCTCCGGACTGCCTTGGTTCCCTGAACCCTTGAGTCCAGCGAGCTCTTTGGAGCGGTTCTCCGTCTCCTTGTAGATCCTCCAGTAGAGGACGGTCATGATGGTCACAGGCAGATAGAAAGCAGCTATCGCTGTGCAGAAAGTGGTGATCGGCTCTGAGAGGAACTGGATGTAGCACTCATTCGCAGGAACCGTCCGCTGTCCGACGAAATACTGCCAGAAGAGGATAGCTGGGGCCCAGAGGATGAAGGAAATGGACCAGGCCAGTCCGATCATGGTCATGGCTCTCTTAGTGGTTCGTTTGGCTCTGTAGGTCAGCGGACGGGTGACAGAGAAGTACCGGTCGAAGCTGATGACCAGCAGGTTCATCACCGAAGCGTTGCTGGCCACGTAATCGATGGCCAGCCACAGATCACAGGCCCAGTTCCCAAGCGCCCAGTGGTCCATGATTATATACGTAGTGTAGAGGTTCATCGAAAGCACTCCAATGATGAGGTCAGCGAAGGCCAGGCTCAGCAAATAGTAGTTATTCACTGTTTTTAACTGCTTGTTGATTTTGAAGGACACTAGGACCAGGATGTTCCCAGTGATGGTGACTAAAGACAGCGAGCCGCACAGGAACACGATCATCACGATCTGCCAGACCGTGTGTCCTACAGGAGCATCCGGCGACGCGCTGGAGACAAGAGAGCCGTTTCCAGTCAGATTGGAGGCTTGTGAATCATTGGCGGTGTGGAGGTCATGTGGGACGAATGCTGTGACGGGATTGGCTCGCATCCCTGGGGAGCTGTTGGTCAGGAATAACCCGGGCTCGGCGCTCAGCGTCAGGTTCATGGTGGCATATTCTGTGGGTGAAGCTGACAGACCAGAAGCATTACATTTAGATTTAGTCATTTCATCCAAAGTGACAATAGAAGCAATCAGAGTCAAGAAAAAAGTGCTTAATGCAGTAAACATATATGTTATATATAAAATATATTGTTATTAAAAAGAAGCTAACTACAAAAATATATACAGTATTATATTATATTACTATTAGAATAATTGAACACAATATTAAAGTCATTATATATATATATTATATATAATTAATATTAAAATTACACTAACTACAAAAATGATACTGTATATTATATTAACATTTTTCTAAATTACATTATATTGTATAATATCATGTGACAGGCCTCCTATTGAAAATTTAATTTAATTACCACAAAATTAAATATTATTTTACATTATATGCTAATAAATACATAAAATAATAATTAATTAATGGGACATTATCTATTGATTTTATATACATTTAAAACACAGGTAAAACACCTGTAAACAATATATCCAGAAAATTCCTTCAAATGAATGAAATTATTTCTACAGTTTTTAGGGTGTATTATATACTTCTTTATTTCTCCTAACAGCTATAGCTCTGATATCTGTCAGATAACGCCATGTTTTTTGTGACATTGAATCTTCAACTACTCTAATCCCCGAAGCTCTTGAGTTTGTGTCGTGATCCACAGGAACAGGAAGATCGGCTGTGATTGTCTGACGTTTGCAGGATGTTTGAGTCTGATTGCACAGCGACAAAATTTAACGTCAAACTGTGGACGGATACAAGATCAGCCTGACAAGACACGAGACTCTGGAGAAAGAGAAAACTGAGGATGAAGTGCTGAGAGAGAGAGAGAGAGAAAGTGATACACACACACACACACACAGAGGAGGAAACGATCATGATCTGATGCTGATCTCGTCTCTGCTCATGATGTCTGTATTCAATCATCAGCCTCGTAATGTTGTTTTCATCCACGGGCTTCAGGTCGTATATGATATCGATTTACATCATGAGATGGCTTTAATTCATAACACCACCATACAGCAGAATTATTAAAATAAATGAATGTCCATAATAATAACCTTCATGATTCATTTACAAACCTAATTCATACTGTGAATCTTTTAATATCCTCTCCAGAGGTGATCCATTATATTACACACACACACACACACACACAATTACAGTACATGAGCACAAAACACACACATATAAATCATTAAACATTAACTGGAGGAAGTGATCTTCAGACTTCATCATGCACACTGATAACCATCAAAACTCAGCTCATCAGAAAAACACAACAGTGTTTTTATCAGTGCTTTTGATGTCGAACAGAAATGAGCCTGAATAGAGCAGAGAGAACAACAGAAGAGACTGAGACAACAATCAAAAATAAATGACAAACTCCAGAAAGTCTGTTTAAACACACATACATACTCTCTGTTAATAAGGAAGTGTGTGTGTGTCCATCCCTCAACAGTGAGACCATCTGCTGTGTTTGAGACAGGTCCAGAACACACTCGGATTATTATTTCAGCTTCATGTATTAATATTAATGTGTGGTGTTATTATTTAAGTACCCATGTAATGTCCGAGTCAGACAGTCATTATCACAAAACACCATCCATAAATCAACAGCAAGAGAAGAGCCGTGACAGACACCATTCCTCCTCAATTACAGTCACAAAATAAATTATTCAAATAAAACAGATATTTTTGAATATAATAAGATAATCCCTAAAACACACCAACCCGATGAATGAAAGAGTGAGTGAGTAATGAATACATGAACGAGCAAATGAATGGAGTGAATTTTTCTGGAGTGGTTTCTGTTTCCGTGGTAACAGAGACTGACCAGCAGGATTGTGGGTAATGTAGTTCTGTGCACGTGATCGTTCAGGAGCTGAAGAGTCTGTGTGTGTGCTGTTCTCTCCGCTCGAAGGTCTTTCACTGACCTCAGACAGACTAACACAATCAGTTTCTTACTGAATCTTCCTGAAAGAGCACAAAAGAGCCGGCAATATATATTCATCAAGGACGCTTCAAACTGATCAAAAGTGCCAGGGAAGACATTTATGATGTTACAATAGATTTCTATCTCTTTTGAACTTTCTATTCATCTGTGAATCCTGAAAAATAAAACATCACAGTTTCCACAGAAATATTGAGCAGCACGACTGTTTTCATCATTGATAATAATCAGAAGTGAATGATTTCTGAAGATCATGTGACACTGAAGACTGCAGGAATGATGCTGAACATCACAGAAACACACTTGAACACAGAACACAGCTGATTACAGTAGAATAATATTTCACTATTTTTACTGTATTTTTGATCAGATAAATGCAGCATCTGCGAGCAGAAGAGTTTTTGAGAAATAAGTGCTTAATGTGTTTTTTCGTTTGATTGAGAGTCAAAAGATCAAATCCAGATCTATAGATCTAAAGAACTTGAGTTAATAACTACAGATCTTTTATTATTTGCCCCAGATTTATTTATAAGAACTCAATGTTTCTGCTGTCAGTGAAGAGACACGGATCTGAAGTTTGTTTGTGAGCTTGGTTAATATCATATAAACACTGATGGGCTCTGGAACGATGATTTATTTATCTAATCAGCTATTACTCATAAAGATCATGGCAATCTGTCAAACATTCAGAGAAAATTAGGATTAGAAGATATTCATTTTTCCCGAAACTCTATTTCAGGATTCATGCAGCAAATACAAGGAAGCACCGTAACACCAGCGTTTCAGAGCTTTACCCAGAAACACTCCTGCAGACGGGAAATAAAACACTCCAATCTCAGAGAAACGCAGTGGATTTTTGGCAGAACTCTTGGAAACAGAAATAATTCAGGTTTGCACATTAGCTGTGATTCTCTCCCCCGCCTGGACCATCATTCACTGTCTCTGACATTACACAAGACCAACACAAACATGCCTTCAAATCATTCACAGGCTCTGGAATATAATAAACACCACCTCTGCTCTCAGACAGATGTGATCGTTCATTCTGCTGCTGTTATAATAATAATAATGCATGATCAGAGCTCTCAGAAACCTCTCCACCTCATTGTTTACACACACATCTTCAGAAAAACACACACTTGATTGAGAAGTAGATGTTTTCAACAAGCAACACAATGCCATAAATATGAACCACTTATCATTTAAATAATTTGACTTTTTTGAAGCTGCAAATATAACACGTTAGTGCTGTCGATGATTCTCTGTGATTAATTGCATCCAAAATAAAGGTTTTTGTTTGCATAATATATGTGTGTGTATTTTTTATATATATAATTACACACACAGGCAGCATATATTTTGAAAATATTTGCTGTCTATATTTATATGAATATAATTTATATTAGAAAATAAATATATTTAATATTAAAAAATAAATTTTCCTCCTGAAATATACAGATGGATATACAGTATTTGTAAAACATATACACAAATATATGTCCAACACTCTTCTCGCAGCATGCAGAGCTGAAATGATGAAAATAGTGTCAGGGTCCAAATATATATGGACCTACACTGAAAACTCAAAGGTCAATTTAGTTTATTTGGATGCAGCTAATATCTCGTCAGTGCCTGAGCGCTGCTGTTTAAAGCTGAAACCACTGGTCACACTACACTCATATAACAGAGAGCTCAGCGTCTGTCCTGCAGAAGAACTGAATCAGTCTTTCAGAAGTTCACTCTTTAAATATGCATTAATGGTGCTGTTATCTTCAGCATCACTAGACCTCCACAGGCTTTGAGAATAAACTCTGCTCCAGGATGATAACGACTGACACACACACACACACACACATTCGCATACAGCTTATCTTTGGAAAATATTTACATGTATATTCATATAATGTCTGTCATATTTAATACATATTTTTCTTATACATGCATATGTGTGTGTGCGTGTGTGTTTTACACATAATAAATACACTTTCATTTCAGAGGTGATTAGTTGTTTGACAGCATTTGTATGTATTTTCCATTTTCATTTTAGTATTTTTGTTGTTGTTTTTTTTGTCGATATAGTTTTTCATTCATTCTCAGTTTGAGTTTATTTTAGTACATCAGCTTAAACTTCAGTCCCTGTCATAAATCTGTTTGCTTATTGTTCAGTTCAGTGTTAATGTAGAAAACTAAACTGTTATATTTGTTTTATTTTGAATACTTTTTTTGTCTTTCATTTTCAATTTAGTTAACAATACTTATTTTATTTCAGGCTAGTTGCCATGGCAACATTCTTCATTTTTGTTTAATTTGAAGTAATAAAATGACAATTTAAAAAGATATAAATAAGTAAAATATGAACTAAAACTATCAGTCATCATCATCATCATCATCATCATCAGACCCAAAATAAAGCACTAATAATAAGATGATTGGTTTGGTTCAGGACGGACTAATGCTCTCTAACCTTTATAATTAATCCAAACACCGCAGCAAGATTGATTGATTGATTTGAGAAGTCTCTATACTCTTAATCTGCTCACTTCAGTCGTACAGTACGAGTCTCTAGAAGAGTGTGTTCTGTGAGTGAATGACGCTTTCATATTCATCCCAAAGACACATTCAATCACTGTAACACTGAACCATCTGGAATCAACCCTTAACCACCTTTAAGAAACGCTATAAACACACCTCCTCCATCTTTATTTGAGCCTCTAACTACAACACTCTACAACACAATTCTATTCTTTTTAAAAAGAAACTTGCACTTGATTGATTTACTGACTGCTTCCCGACAGATATTTGATCAGAAACTCTCACCAGTTTCTCTGTGCTTCTAAAGGAAACATATTTTGATGTAAATATGCTGGAAAATAAAGGAAGAACATCAATTTTATTAAAAAAGAAATAAAGGTCAGTGTTCATAATCAGAAAAAAACTGTATTATATTTTCCTGTTAGATGTGTGTGTTACAGAGAGAGCTGTGTGTTGTGTTTTATGAAGGATGAGAAGTTTTGTAAGATGTGGTGTTGGGTTGTGTGTCTTTATCTTTATTTGTTGAGTATTTCCAGTGGGTTTGCTGTGAGAATGAGACCAGTATTTCATTCTGAAGCTGCTGAGACTGAATTGCAGCCAAACTACAGCACTAGTGTGTGTGTGTGTGTGTGTGTGTGAGAGAGAATATTAAAGCTCTGAGTTGTGTCTGGAGGTGTGGAGGCTCTCAGGTCTGTTCTGGACAGCAGGATACCACCATATACAGTTATCATAACTCAATAAACAGGCCGATCATCTAAAAAAGCAAAGAGGAACACTTCTCATATCTTCAGTCAAACTCTACAGCAGATATTCACCCAAAATCTAGTCAAAAACAAACCGGAGCGCTCACAATCCAAGCCAGAGACAGAGACGTACGGATCCATTTGCGGTCCATTTGCTCTCAGGCAGAAATGGATGACACAGCCGGCTGTGATTGTGACAACCCCAGAGCTCATGCATGTTTTATTCCTTTTGTTTATTTCATATATTTTTATTCCTCTCGTTCTCTCCTGCAAATCTTTTTTTTTATCTGATCTGATCGAAGCAGGAACTAACCAAACCCTGACTCAATCTCAGTCCTCGTGTTCTCTTCAAATGATGACAACTGAGGAACCAGAGTCCAGACACTGAAGAAAACATGCTCTAGAGTACCCTAGCAACTGCATAGCAACCCCCTGTTAACAGTGAATACACTGTGATGTATGTCCAGAAAACACGAGCAGTGAGTTAGAGGTGAAGTCTTGAGAGGCTCGAGGGGCAGAGAGCGGAAATCCTCAGGGTTTCTTCTGTTTTGCATAAATCAAAGGGCCGCGGATTTGAGCGAAGGCTTCACTGGTCAAGCAGAATATCTCCTGCTTTCATTTGAGCGCTTGTGTCTCGTTAAAGGAGAGCCATCGGAATGACTGGAAATCCTCCAGCATCCCGCGAGACTCCAGAGACAAGAAAAACATTCATCTGAGCTTCTCACTAACACCCACAGAACAGAGGAACTTCATCACTAACCCTCAAACATCTCCACTGCTGCAGAACAGACTGCGGGGCACATTGTCACACAACAGAACAGCTTTACAAACACGACATTAAAAAAAAATATCAAGAAATGATATATATTAAAATATATACATTTAATATTAATATATAAAGAAATGATAAACATGGGAAATATGTTTTTATACATTAAATATATTTATAATATAAATTGTAAGAATATAAATATTTACAGTACATGTAAATACATAACAATTACACTCGTACAATTATTGAGTATTATCTATTATCTTTATTATTATTATCTTTACATTTATTATCTCAACAAAAACATATATTTTGAATGTCATTAATCACAATCAATGGTTCGCCAGCCCTAATACACACACACACACATATATATATATATTCTGTATATACACACACACGTGTGTGTGCGTGTGTGTGTGTGTGTGTGTGTGTGTGTGTGTGTGTGTGTGTGTGTTGGCTATAGAGGTATAAAAACATAATAACAGTAGAAAAAGATGTAGAAAACATTCAAACATTTTGAAGCAGGAGGAATGAAATAGTATTTTCTGGTACAACAGTCTTCAAAAAGAATGTTTTATTTACAGTTTTGACCATTGCTTTATTTAAATGTCAAGTGGAATGAATCATAAAAAATATGATCTTTTTTTAACTAAAACTCAATTAGTTAAAATTAATTTATTTAAACACTTGTGACTAAGCTTACCCCACTTTTAACATCACTGGAAATGTTCATGAGCACATCATTTCATGATTAAAATACAAAGTGTGGGCATTTTATAATGAAAAATAAAGACAATTCGAGACAATGAAGGCTTGAATATCAGGACAGAGGAATAAAGAACACATTAATTTACTTTTGTACATCATGTTCTGTGCGATCATAACACATATACACTCCAGAGGAAACTCAGATCCAGTGCATTGATGATTCTGGCATAGATTAGCATAGCCTGTAAAGAACTGCTGACATCACTAATACAGGCTATACTAATTAAAGCCAGAGTCATCAAACCGAGCAGATCCGTATTCACTTCACTTCACAAAGATCATGCATTTTAGAATAAAACACAATTTCAGTTTTTCTGCTTTAAAACTTCACATTTAATTTAACATCTTACTTGCAATTGCTTTGCAATTATTTCTGATATTTACTCAAATATTTTCTTGCAAAAACAATTTCAAAGTTACCTTTTTTCAGTGTACTTAATTGGAAAATGTTGAGTGAATCGCTCTCTCTCAAAAAAAAGAAAAGAAAAAAACAGGTTACATTTAAGTATAACATATAAGTAAACAAATAAAAAAATAGTTTCATGACTGCAATGCAAAATATCTTTTACTGATAATAATTACTCAAAGGAGGCTGTATAAATACTGTATTTTATACATAAAAAAATATTTTTTCTAATATACTTTATGTATAAATACAAATATACATACATATCTTAATGTTCCTAAAAACAGGCTTCATTTTTCTAAATTCTCTTACAGTATTTCTTCTTAATTTTGATTTTGAGGTGATATATATTTTGCTTATTTATGATGGGTTTTGATGGACCGACCCAGGTCAGTATTAAAACATCAGTAGTTAAACATGACAGATGAAAAGAGTTCAGTAAAATTACAAAAACATCACAAAAACACGGTGCTCTCTGTAAACAGATAAATGAAGCTTTCTAATGGAGATCAGAGAGAATCTGCCCTTCCATTAGGATCCATTACACAAACACAAGCCATTCATGATGTCACATCCTACTGACAAATAACTAACATCATCAAGATCAAACCAAACAATAAATCAACAAACAAATATAACCATATTTCAGTTTGCAGCACCCGATGATTCCAACTTTTTACAGACCTTTAGTGTCTGAACACCTTTAGATTCATGATTAACGAGCTGTTAAAGGAAGAGCTGTTTTTAAAGCGGTCATACGATGTGATTTCAAGTGTTTCTTTCTCTTTGGAGTGTTACAAGCTAAAAGATAGCAAAGATTTAAGTCTCAAAACCAAAGAGATCTTCTTTATTAAGGTTATGACCTGTCCACACCTCCTAAAACGACTCGTTTAAACACGCCTCCACTTTTCTCCGTCACAGAGTGGGTTTATTTTCAAACTCCACCCAAAT
>JAUMHI010000053.1:17255877-17267986 GCA_032359435.1 Enteromius unitaeniatus | reverse complement strand
GAGTATGCAGTATTTTTAAGTATATTTTATATACATATTTTAGGAGTATGCAGTATTTGACACATTTGTAAATGTTCGCAGTATTTTAAGGGTGTTCAGTAATTTTATAGTACTCAGTATTTATTAGTAATCCATATTTTAAGAGTTTGCATTATTGTCGAGTATTAATTAATTCAGAATGTATTTAAAGCCTGTGCGTTTTTTTGAGCATTCAGTACTTTATAATGGATTTTAAGACACTGCCATTGTTTGAGTATTAGGTTTTTATTTTACACACATTCACATTATATATGACCCACGCTTTAAACCATGTTTTTCTTACATGCCCTTTTCTCAGACTACCGAAAGTTAATCACGAACATTCAGAACTCTGCAGAATTCTTCCTATTTTAAGAGTATGTAGTATTTGGCGTGTTTAGAGTGCTCAGTATTTTAAGAATGTTTCGAATTTTCAGAGTATGTGGTATTTTTTAGAGTATTCTGCACAGTAGTGTAGTAGTATTGTGTGTTGTGTTGAATATTATCTGAGTGATGATGTGTGAACTAAAGCAGCTCTGGAGTTTCTTGCAGATTGGGTTTATCTAGTCATCAGCACAATACCAGCTCGTTAGCTGTGATCAGGCCGTATGCAAATAAAGGATTTTCACTTCTCGCAGATCAGCAGAGAAGATACTCCGTCACTGCCCAGGTATCTGAAGAATCATCTGCTGTTGTGCAGTGAAGCGCTGCGACGTGCAACACTTGAGTTTTTCCTGCAGTCGCTGCTCTGTTTGTGTTTCTCACCTCCAGCCGTCATTTTCCGCTGAACTCTGCAGCGCCCGCAGTTTGTGTTTCACGGTAAACGGTGAGTCTGTTCTCACCAGAGCAGCTTATTGAAAAGTGTTGACTGGCTGTGCTTACAGAGCCGTGTTTGTGTGCTCGAGGAGCAGGGCGACGTTTCCCAGGGCTAATTCATTTCCTATTGAAGGGAATTGTTTCGGTTAATGTTTGTGGTGAATAGCTGGGTGTATCTGGGTGATAGACGTCACGTTGTCATTGTTAGACATCGGATAGAGAATGCAGAACAGGTTTTACTCTACCTTTGACACAAAAGAGGTTGATTTTGACCTTAACCTAACCAATGTTGTGCGCATGGAGACACCTGTGTTTAAATCCCTTCATTAGTGATTTCCACACTCGCCCTCAAGCCTGTGTGTGTTTGTCAAACACTGGTATGAAATATTCACACATGCTTTCTTCTATTATTATGATCTTTTCATTGCTTAGGGTTATATTTCCCCACGTATTCCAAGCTTTGGCAATATTGTATTTTTTACAGTCATGCTCAATAGAATTAAGATGAAGCTGAAAAACTATTTACTGACGAGTTATTCCGTATTTTTGCGTGACTTCATATTTAATTAGGAGTGCTCTTTCAGTTAGAAATGCATAATATTTTGAATTTAATACAGTGTTTCAGTATTTTGGAGTATTATGTATTTTAGCAGCATCCAGTGTTTTAGAATACTCAGTATTTAGGAATATTCTTTCTTTAAGAAATACCTAGTATGTATTGAGTATTCTTTTAGTATTCCGTATTTTAAGAGCATGCATATTTTACAATACTTAGTATGTTGGAGTACTCTTTCTGTAAGAAGTATTTAGTATTTTTATGTAGGGTGTGTTTCAATAGTATTCCGTATTTTGGTGGTTTTACATATTTTAAGGGTTTCCCTTATTTTAGAGTACTCCGTGTTTAGGAGTAGCATTTCCTTTAGAAGTGTGTAGTATTAGTAAGTATGCCGTACTTTAAGATTAATATGGATTTTGAAGTATTGCGGTATATCCGGTATTTTAGCATGCTCTGGATTTAATATTTTTAAGTATGCTCTGTTTCAGTAGTATTCAGTATTACGTATTTTAGCGTACTCTGTATTGTAAGAGTATGCCAGAGTATTTCAAAAAGGGACGGGACACGGGTCACTGAGAGGCCTTTGGACTTCGGGCGTCCTGCGATTACACCTTTGTCGTGCTGCAGTTTTGATAACTGGGTCACGTAATGCATGTGGCCTTAAACGCATGCACCGCAGTGGAAGTTCCCTGCTGAATCACAAGATAGTTTTATGAGTCCGCTGACTTTCAGTTATTGGCAGTTCCATATTTTCATAGTGTTGACATCAGACTCTTAGAAGGGAAGTGCTTCATAAGATCATGAGCCACTGGAGATTGACGAAGTAATTGTGACGAACAAACTGATGACTGCGGTGAAGCTGTAGAGTAAAACTGTGAAAGAGGGTTTTGGCTTTTCTCATGCATTCAAAATAGCTGTACTCCAAGTCCCTGAATTCACGTGATGCTGAGAATCTGACTGAAATGCAGCCACCCCCTTTATTGCAACTCTTATATTTCAGCTCCGAGATGTAATGTCTGCATATCAGATGCAGCACAGGTTTTTGTGTCATATAGACTATTGTTTTGATACTTCTTGCTGCAATGCACTCATTTTTAGAGCACCCGACCCGGTTACACACAAAGCATGATGAACTTTCTGCTAAACGTCTCCTTTTGTTTTTGTGTGTGAATGCAGTGTAGTGCTGGTGATTTGTGACGGTTGTGAAGCACTGGTGCTCAGGTGAGCGTGTGTTTGTGATCAGGAGACATCTGTCGGTTTGTGGCGAGTGCATGAATGCTGGCTTTGTGCGCCTTTCTGTGCAAATGTGGGTTATTGCCTGGTAACAATTTAACCAGCGCTCTGTTAAACGGCCCGTTTCCAGATGAACTTACAGTAAAATGAACTTGTTTATTGACGCTTCACCTTTGCTGAGAAGTTAAGTGAATGTGAGCTTTACCCTAATGAGAAGAGACGTGTGTGTGTGTGTGTGTGTCGTCTTTGTGTTTATGTTAAGCGGTCTGGCAGCTGTGTCCCATGAACACTTTCGGTGAGCATTCTTCCCCTTTTCTTGTCCTTTACCCTACTGTTGTGTAAGCTACCCAAGCGTCTCTGTAGGGCCCTATCAAATCTGGCTTACTTTTCTCATTTTTATTTTCCTCTGTATTGGGTATTTACATTTTTCTGGTTATTAACGACGGCATAAAACTATTTTACTATTTTATTTAAAATATTTATTTATTTATTTATTTTTGCAAACGTTAAAATTAAAACATGGAAGAAATGTTCTGTGGTTATGCCTTAAAGTAAAATAGTTTTATTAATTGTATTAATACTATTAATAGCATGACCATTCTGTCCTTTTGTTTTTGAAACGCAAGCGTCACAGTCGTTTGAGAAAACGATATGGTTAGGAACTATACTCTGATTGCGGCGTGATAATCCTGGGTGCCATCAGTGCAGCAGACACGAAGATATTACGCAGCACCTGAAATTACTGGGAATATTTTCAGGAGCTGCATGATATCGCTGCGCTTCTGCAGTCATGGTACAGCAGCAAAGTTCATTCATTATCACTCTGGAATGAGAGTATAGTTCCAGATCAGCCTAGAAAACACAACTTTTCGTTTTCTGTCTATATTGGTACACGATGCAACCACAGAGGAGTTAAGCTTTAAATAGGAGAAATATTGTAACTCTTTGATCATTCTAATCAGATTCAGTGATCTATGCTAAGCTATGCTAAAAGTGCTACCGCCAGACCCAGAGATCAGCTGAATGGATTCAAAAACGGTAAAACTCTGAAAATGAGCCTAAATAGTGGAGTGTTCCTTTAATTGATCCATAGTTCAGCTCTGGTGGTGAGGCCTATAAACTCTTGGCTCTCGCTCACTGTTTGGTTGGAGTTCATGTGTTTCTCAATTGGCTCTGTGATGTTTGTGTTGCCACAGAGCGGCCGGCGGTCACTCCTCTCCCGCTAGTGTAGTTTAGTTTGGCCTGAAGCGCGAGGATCGTCAGCTCGCATGACGAAATGATTGGCCTGGATGAAGCTGTGCAAGCGACACCGGGCAGGTGCTGAGTGAGAGCTGCGGTTCTGCCCTTTTCTGGAGAGCTTTTCTGTTCACGCTTTTGCTTTTCAGAAGATTTATGCTCAGAACGAGCTGGAGGCTCATGAGCTCTGGGAATGTGTGTAACATTAGAGCTCGTGGGTGTGTTCGGTAGAGGAAAGTTCACCCAAAACACACTCTGAAGGACCGTGTTCCTCTCGCGTCTGCCCGTAACGCTCTGTGTTTTCATAGTGATAAACTTTCCAGGACCTTCAGGTCTTTCCCACACCACCAGTGCTGTGAAAAGAGCTTTGTTTGTGATTGTGTCTTCTCGTGTTTTTGGGCTGTGTGTCTCTCTGAAGCTCCGTCTCTGTAATTTGTACGAAGGGAAAGTCATTAACGTGCCAGAAACCGGTCGTCTCCAGGAGAAGGGTGCCTGCGGCTCACGTTCTGTCAGAGAGGAATCTGACGTGTTTTCTTGGTTTTTTTAGAATTCTTTTTTTGTGTTGTTTTGGTGTCTTTATAAGGATAGTACAGATCAGAGCTGACAGGAAGTGAAGTGAGAGGCTCTCAGCGGACGACGAAGCATCCTTAACATTGAATAAGTTCAGGTCATATTGTTGATTTATTATAACAAAAATGACATGACGAAATTTATTTTTTATGACCTTCGGTTGGGGTTAGTCTAATTATTTGAATGCGTAAAAATAATAATTTTAGTAGTACGTTGTAATCAACAATAGTAATGAGATCCTGAAACACAAGACTAGTCATATTTAAAAATTGAGATTTATTATAAATACAAACAGATGCTGAAACACCACGAGCGTCACACGTGTGTGTGTGTGTATTAAACAAAACACACATCTGTGTCATTCATTCACACATCCACACAGGATTCATGTTTAAATAGTATTTTTTTGGATTAATGTTTACAGATACTAGTCTGTATCATGATTTCAGTGATTTTGATTACTTTATACAATTTTTAACAAATTCCGGGACATTCCACGTTAAGTAAATTCTGTGTTTATGATTGGATTCTGGGATTTGGAAATCAATAGGCCCTAGTAAATGTTTCCAGCATTGCCCTCTCAGAGGAGGATGATGATGATGAAGGCGGTCTGGCTCTGAGAGGCTCGAGGGTGAGATGACAGAGATCTTGTAGTGTGGTGTTTGTGGGCCGCTCCTCTGATTGCTCTGAAATGGCTCGGAGCGTCCAGTCACGTATCGGTCGGCTGAAGTCGGTCTCGCCCTTCAGATAGAGCTTATCTGTGTCCCAGCGTCCCATGAGTCTGGAGATATCAGACACCCGGCGTCGCCCCACACACACACACACACACACACACACACACACACACACACACACACACCGCTCCGCTTACTCAGATCAACAATTTATAGTAGGCATGTTTGGTGTAAAGGGCTTTCAACACAATTCTTATGCACCATTTTTTTATTGATTGTTTCATTTGTTTTTGGGATTGTGTCTATTGTTAGGTAATACAAAATTATCATCAAAAACACTAGTAATCAAATTAATAGCTGGGCAGCTGTGTTCCTACGAATCATAACACATTACCCAGTTCATCTTTGATCTATTTTTATCATGTTTATTGTTATTGCCTGTAATAAAAGGCTGTGTAGTTGAACAGCACCTCGTATCGTTATAATCACCCTCCTCTGTTTCAGTGTTTTCTCTATTTTCGTGCTATAAATGTGTCATAAATACAATGCGCTTTGTGTGTCCTGCTGTCAGCTCCACAGTCAGTTCTGAAATCTAGTTATCGTCTCCGAGCGTTTGAAGATGTCGTGGCTGATGTTCTTGGATTGCTGTAAAGCTCTAAACTCACATCTGGCTCCCATCAGCAGCTCCAGAGCTCCTCGAGGAGCGAGGCAGTGGTGTGTTTTGTTAACCAGGAGGTCACACTTATTTTGGGCTCGTCCTGGAGGAAGCGATCACATGACCGCATCTCCGGACACGAGTCGCTCGAGGACTCGCTCTCGCTGCTTTCTGTTCACTTATAATGGTTTTATTCATGCACACTGCCCGATTAAGGTTAGGATTGTGTTTCTTCTTCTGTGTTTTTAACTCTGATGTCATAAAGCTCAAGAGCTAAACTGACCAGTGGCGTGTGTTGTAGACTGCTGTAAAGACTTTCTTGCATAGAGATAAACAAACACTGGAAACGCCGTAGTCCATCAAGACTATATTGAACGTGTGAAGTATGAGGGTTGGAGGATATGATCGATGTGAACTGAAACACATTTGTCCTGTTCTCTGTCCAGGCTGAAGAGCGCTCGGTACTGATGTGGGAGTGATCGGATCAGCGCTGCACATTAGTGATGAGCTTCTCGAGGTCTGTCCTGCACTGGAATGGTCTGTGGCAAACATGTGTGTTGCCATGGTAATTATTCACACTAAAACACTGGAAAAGAAGGCCTTCGATGATGTAAGATCCACAGAGTCTCTGCAGCTGGTAAGACAACAGTGCTTCACATTAGAGACGCCAGGCGTCATGCATAATTTACTGTGTAATTATCAGCGTTAGCTCAGGATGATTTCACACACGCTGCTCCAGCTCCAAAAAGAACCTGTTTAATCCGATCCATCATTCATGTTCATTTTAGAAAGAATAAAACTTTGAAATGTCTTATCCAGTCCTGTCTGTTATCTTACACTGATGCAGTATCAGATGAACATGACGCAATCCTAACCCTAACTCTAACCCTAAAACTCAACACACAAGTGCTAAAAATCATGTTTTATATTAATATCAGATTATATAGGCCACATCACCCCTCGAGCACCCTTCTCACCTTTTTCACCCCTGACCCATTTTCATGCCTGTGTGTGCTTAATTTGGAATTTCTCAGCATTTCTATAGTTAAATTAAAGTTAAGTTGTTCTGAAGCTAATCTTAAAGACCTCGCTGCATGTGTGTGCTTCATAACCAGCTTTAGTTGTGGCTTACATGATGTTGATCTTTCTACAGCATGAGCCGCTGACCATGAGCCAGGGGACGGCCCTCTTCTCCTGCGGGATTATGGGTAAGTGCAAATACACCGGTGTAGTCGATCAAACATGTTTCCGTTCTGCATTTGCCCCTTCGCTGATTGGATCAGCCTGTCTTCACCTCAATCAAAGAGCGAAATAGAAAGTGTGCCATGTCTGATACCCACGAGGCCTGGTTTGAGGCGCCACAGGTGCGAGTCTCCGAGCCGCATGCCAGCCGGTGTCATGTGTGAGCAGCTCCAGAACAACTGCTCTCAGAAGACAGAGGTCGTGAAAGAATAGAGCCAGTCTTTGAGTGGAGTGATCAGTAGGGTTCTGTGCTGCGTCAGATCGATGCCCACTGCGGTGTGTGCTGCTCAGGCCGTCTTTGTTTTACTGCGTGCCCACAGTCAGAGCATTTCTGCTTTTGACTTGAGAAAAATGCCCCTCCGCAACCAGAAACAGTGCTGTTCTGATGCGCCTCACGCTGCCTTTTTCGTTTTCAGGACCCTGCTGTAGACTATGCACATATAGTGTAGAATGTAGTATAGTGTGTGAGTAATATAGTCCAGAGGGCACATAGTACAGAATGTATGTAGAATAGCTTGCATGTAGTATAGAGTGTAAGTAAAATAGGGTTTGAGTACATAGTATAGAGTGCATAGTATAGAGTGTGAGTTATATAGTGTGTGTTTAGTATAGAGTGTGAGTACAGTGTACATGGAATGGTGTATGAATATATAGTATACAGTGCATGTACTATACTGTGTGAGTAATCTAGAATGTGAGCGTTTAGTATAGAGTGTAAGTCAGTAGTGTCCTATCCTGTTCTTTGAGTTCTACCTTTCTGTGAAAAAACACAACTAAATCAACTCATTAGGATCTTGGGAGCCGGTGATGATTATAGACAGGTGTGTTGATCAGGGTTGGAGCAGAACCCTGCAGGTAGATGTCCAGGAACAGCCCTGGGGTAAGCAGTATAGAGCACACTGCAGGGTTATTAAGGCCACGACCCCTACATGCACTCCAATTCATGCACAGACCGTTTTTGAAATCATGCATCATCTTGGTAAATATTCATGTAAATTACATGGAAAAATGAAACGCATTACTGTGCTGTGTGTAATATGATGGGGAACTGAATTAGGCTCCCCTCTGATCCCCCAAAACCCTCTTCCCCTCTGTTTTCTCAGTGCAAAGACTACATCTACGTTTTGATTTTCTGAATATATATTTGATCAATGGAATTCAAGTAAATGCTAAGCTGTTATTTAAGGCCCCAGACGAAGTGTTGATGGAAGCCTCCATGGCCGCTTTGCAGCCCTGCTCTCAACACACAGATGTTCAGTCGTCTGGCCGCCTGCCACCAATCAGACGGCTCTATTTCTAGCTCTTTGTTGCTCAGGCACAGCTGTGTTGTTTGTGAACGTCTACAGGCTCTTCCTGTGAACTCGACCTCCTGCTTCTCTTTTGTTCGCCTCTGTTGAGTTAAAAACGCATCTCTAATGAGAGCCTGATGCATCGAGCGAGTTTTCTGCTGTGGTTTGACCCTTGTTCACAGGAAGCAGTAAATCATGTGATCCATCTAGATTACAATTGTAGAACATTTCATAATAACATAATTTTTATTGGAGCGGATACTGAGCTTATATTTTAACAGCAGATGGCGCTCTACTCTAGTTTTATCACACACTCAGATGCTGATGAAGAAGAGCTGAAGAGTCTGTAAGAGTCTGCTCAGAACACTTTTATGACTCTGATTAATGTACACAGCTCTCTGTGAACTCTTGTGATTCACGTCAGCACTTTCCAATCTTATGAATGATTATTTTAGGTTCAGGGTGTGGAAACGAGCAGAGCATGCAGTGCTCAACACTAAGACAGAATCCACTCCAGAAAATCTCAGAATCCATGCGTATTGTCCAGTGTCTGAGGCAGATGTTGTGTTTCAGAGTCTGGACGCTGGCCGGAGGTGTGTGTCCAGCAGCGGGCCGTGGGATCCAGTCTGGAGAGTCTGTGGGACAGTGTGCGAGAGACGGGCGCCAGCGGCGGGATCAGCGGTCTGCTGCGTGATCTGAGTCTGAGTGAAGCGCCCTCTGCTGGCAGCACCGCCCCGCCCAGTAAACGCCAGTGCCGCTCTCTGTCCTGCTCCGAGGCGCTGGGCGGCCGGTCCTCGTGGCGTCCGCAGGGCTCTCGCCTCTGGACGGCCGTGGAGAAGCGGCGCTGTCACAGCGGGGGGAGTGTCCAGCGGGGTGCCTTCGCTCCGGCAGGGTTTCCCAGCATGCAGCGCAGCTCCAGCTTCAGCCTCCCGACTCACAGCAGCGAGCCTCCAGAGCCCTTCTCTTTCTCAGCCTCTCCGCAGACGCTTCACCTCTCGCAGGAGCGCATCCGCCCCGCAGAGTCCTCGCCCGACTCCACGCCCGAGCTGCAGCGCCGCACACAGGGTCTCGCCCGCAGCCAATCACAGCCCTGCGTACACAACCTGAAGAAGAGCGGCGTGAAGCGCAGGAGACCGGCCGACTCGCACAAACACAGGCCTTCACTGGACCTGCTCAAGATGACACAGGTGTGTGTGAGAGTGTGCCTGTCTGTGTGTGTGTGTACCTGGGTTTTTGTAATCGTGTCTGTCCAAACATGTCCATGAGATGAGGATGTGAGAATTATTTGTAAAGAAAAAGAAAAAGCCAGAATCTGGACGTTGATGTCACTCCTGTACTTCAGATGCTGGTCTTGGCGTTGAGTTTGAGGAGTACTAGCTTGTGTGTTTTCCTCTCAGAAGCAGCAGGACTTCCACAGTCTGAGCGGTCCAGGAGTCACCGGGGACGAGCGGCCGATGATCCACACCGAGGGTGACTCCACGCTGGACCAGCACCAGGCCAAAGACCACGCCGTCATCCACCAATCAGAGGCCAGCTGGCCGGCGGGGCGGAGCAACGGGAAGGAGCACGAGTGTCTGTGGGCGGGGCTCTGCAGCCGAAGGGGGCGGGACTTGTTCCAGCTGGGCGGAGAACTGGACATCGAGCAGATTGAGAGAAACTGATGTGATTGGATGATTATGGACGAGGGACATATGTAACTGTCTCAGGGTGAAGCAGACGTCTTCAGAGAGTGAGCCGCGCTCACACACACTCACTCACACACACTTGTTAAAGGGCTTCAGATGTGTAACAGTAGTAATATCAGGTAATTGAGTTCCTCACTGGTGAAAAAAGCTATTAGATCTATTCTTGTCTTTTTACGTTGAATAACTACAGAAGCAAATGTACTTATTTCTCTACAAATAAAAGCCTTGTAATGTGTTTGTAAGAGCAGCGTGCGTGACTGATCTTTACTCGTCTTTCAACTCTACTCTCTGCTCGAGACGTGGCCGTGTTCTCCTGAGAGGGAAGAGTCAGTCTGATTCCTGTGCTGCTGGAGGATGGACTGCGTTTATTTCAGTTCAATGAAAAACAGGTAAAGGGTTCTGGGTGCTCTCAGGGTTGGCTTTCAGCAGCGTTATATTTCTGCATTTTGATATCGGGGTGAAATATGATTCATATAATCATGACAGGCACTTCTCACACACACACACTTCTGTAAGTTCAGGTTCAAAGACATTTACTAACAGAGACGAGACACACAGGAAATACAGATCAAACACACAGGAAGTTAATTCTTCACACTGTATCTGACTGTAGCTCTACCCCTCGCTCATAAACGAGGACTCTGTCAGAGATCAGAAGCGAGGATGGGGTGTGTTGTGAGGAACACAAAGGCGTCTGTGTGTGTTGACCTCTGCTCCAGATCTCCGTCATGATGTTTGTTCGGAGCGTTTCATGTCTGCCGGCAAACACCAGCATCAGGCGCAGGTTTCCAGCTATTGTCTCCAACAGCAAACATCACATGACCCCGGTCTTCTGCAGTGTGACATTAGTTTAATCAGTTATTTATCTGCAGATTCGTTCAAGCAAAAATAATGTGTTTTATTATCTGAGCATCAGTTCAAAACCAGCAGGATACAGGAAATACACAAAAAGAGCTGATAAATGCTTTCTCTGAAGCCTCGTATATAATGCACTGTGTGATGTCATGAGTGACTGTAACCAGTTATAATGATGTAACTGATACACCTCGAAACTATAATGTGTTAAAATGCAAGGTTGCAGTTACTTATGAAAAGTTGAATGAATTATAATGTGCATTATGAAAGCTTTGTAATGCATTTTTACACATGACTTGATTATTCTGGTCTTCACAGTTTTGTCTCGTGATGGGTCAGTGTTAGTGTAGGGTCCAGACCGGTCAGTGATGGGTCAGGATAGCGTTCACAGCGGCCGTGAGGTCATCCATGTAAGCGTCGGCTCTCACGCTCGGATGCTGCTCGTCACTCGGCCTGTGGAGCAGAAAATGAGCAGAGCTCCTGTGAGGTCAAAGGTCACCTGGAGCCTGACCAATCATAGGCTGAGAGGGCAGAGCTCCGCGGTGTCTCATCTAATGACCGTGCAGCTTGTTTATTCAGAAGCAGTGTAGAGTCTGAGGCCTGCTGTGTTCAGATGTTCACAGTGTCTTATCACACACACTGCAGCAGGAAAGAGAGGCTCGTTAGAACACTGCTGACTCACTCAGACACGGTCTGTCTCTTCCAGTACAAACATCTCAACATTCACTCAGAGGAGGCCACAATGATTAGAACATTACTATATTCAGCAGCTAAGAATGGTTAGAAGTGATCTTCTGCTGGAGGAAATATCACTTCACATTCAATTATAATAACCCTGTGAGATGTTTGAGATCTGATCTGATCATCATCAGTCTGAAAAAACAACAAACCCAGACAGACTCAACCCAGAAGAACGGTGTCTCCGAGAATCTGCTTCAACACTGCATGCTGGGAATCAGTCCAATCACAGGAATATGAGGACTGGATAGACTCTGACATCACATGTTCATTTCCAGACCTAAATTATTTCTAAATATTTGTTTATAAATAAATCATTCATTTTCATATTTGATCTTTTGTCAGTCTTTGGTTCTGATTTGTTGTTTCCTGCTGAGTGACATCATTCTGATGATTTATATTTGATCAGAGTCTGCTGCAGTGCATCATGAAACTCATCTCTTTACTGCAGCGCCACCTGTTGCTCACACACACACTCACTCACTCTCAAACACACACACACACACACACACTCACTCTCAAACACACACACACACACACAC
>JAUMHI010000053.1:17207967-17250088 GCA_032359435.1 Enteromius unitaeniatus | reverse complement strand
TTATAGATTAATACATTCATCTTTTTAAAAATTGTAAAACACATATACACACATATATATATATATATATATATATACACACACACACACACACATATATATATATATATATATATATATATACACATTTTCTATTATTATTGGCTCATTTTAATTCTGCAAAGTCGTATTTTCTATTTTAATTATTATTATAGAGCTACAAGGAAATGCTAGAAGATCCATAGGAAAGATTAGAGGAAAAAATGTAGATATAAAAATAAGATTGAACATGAATAAATTAAATTACATTAAAAAATATATTAAAATTAAAACGAATGAAGATAGATTTAAATAATTGAAAAAAAAAATATTAAAATGTGAAAAGAATCCCTTTCGATTCATTCCAAAAAAATTGTTTGTTTTGTTGTTTTTTATACATCATATATTTTAATGTATAAAAATAAGTTGTAAAACAATAACGAGCTTCCTTCTAAATGATCCAGAATCTAGCCATTATGATCATTTTAACATTCTTACCACTATTAATAAAAAGGCATGGACAGAAACTCAAGTTCTCTCATTACAGTTTAATCTGTCAATTTTATTGATGATGGCAGATTAATGATGAGCCTCCAAACAAATCCAGAGCATCCCGTCATATCTGCAAAATACATTTCCAGTCCAGAAGAGGCTGGCATTTTCAATCACTATGAACATGAAATTATACAGTAAACTCTACTGCTGTCAGTAATGAAGCGTATGGAGTGTGAAAACCATCTGAAAATGAAATGCATCAATAGCAGATATTTGGCGAATCAGAAGAACTCCCAAGCTACCCTATAAAATGTTTTTATGGTTTATTTGATCTTGCTTTCAGATTCAGCATAACATACTGCATACAAGATGTTCAAGAGTTCTGAGCAATGAACATTATAATAATACACAATAATATCTCAAGTACTTATGATTCTGTACATCTCCATCAAACACTCACTCGATTCTCTGTGCTCAAAGAGATCTATAAATACACTCAATTAAAATCCTATTGACCTAACACAGAAAACCTCATCAAAACTAGCCCTGATTACCACAAAAACACCCTTTACTCCATTTAAACACCAGAAATAAGACGAGCACGGTCTCCTCTTCTGCTTTCAGAACTACATCACTTTTTCACAACTGTATTTGTAAACATTCAAGAACTCGAATACCCTCGTGACCATCGTATACAGTAAATCAGAAATATATCAGGACATCGATGAAAAACAAACGTTCATATAAAGACAAAGTCACATATCAAAGGTCATTGGCAACTGGAATGATGCTGCTAAAAAAAACACCTTCTTCATTCCAAAGTTTGGCGAAATCTGTTTTTCATACATAAAAAAAAAAAAGAGGGGAAATGGGTACAATAACAGTGACAAAAAAAAGTGTCAATCTCACAAAAGCTGTCAAGGTCACATTTTATTTTTAAACATAGTTTTTTTTATGTATGCCATATATATATATCCATGTTTATTATTTTTTGTATATTTGTATATTATATATGTATAAATACACACACACACATATGTTTATGTGGTTTATGAGGACACAAATGTGTATAATGACATAGTTATTACAATATGAAGGTGATTAATGAGGATATTTTTAGTGTCCCTGTAACTCAAAATAATTATAAAACATACTAAATGGTGTTTTTTTGGAAAATGTAAAAGTGTGTGTAGTTTCCTGTAAGGGATAGAAACACCATTACACCTATGGAGAGTCCACATAAACCACAAAAACCAACATGTGTGTATTATATACATATATACTGTGACATGACATTTTGTGAGATTCACTTAAATACAGGGGACATTTTTAACTCTTAAACACAGTATTTTCATTTTGTCATCCCATGTAGACACTAACACTGCCAAAATAAAGTCTGCACTATGAAAATAGCAACAATAATGGCAATAAGACCAAAATGCAACGATCACAATCCAGTTAAACCATACGGTTTCCCACAGAGCCTTTTCAAAGAACAGTAAGAGGTTTCGTATTGCTTCAAAAGGTTGATCATGTCAGTATCTTTGCAACGCTAAAAATCTGAACGGTCTTTGGGAGAAACGAGGAATTTACAACGTCAAGTATCTACAGGAGTATTATTAAAACTAGGTGAAATGAATACTGACTGTCACGCAAACCTTTTTAAGAGGCTTCTCTGTTAATGGAAAAGCAAGACTTTCATAGCTCCAGTGTAGTCGGTTTAGTTTCTGACATGAAATAAAACAAGCCAGACCGGGGGACAGAAATCCCTTTAAAGACAACAGAAACCTGTCTGTGTGTGAGAGAGAGAGAGAGAGCAGAGGTGGACAATAGTGAAGTAGTTTTACTTTACTCCAGTAATTTAAAAGCATCTTTATCAGAGTGTTTTCCTTCATTATATTCCAAAGCACGATGTTGTACTTTTACTGCATTACATTCCAGAAATAAAATTACTTTTACCTTCAATACATTAACATAAAAAATTTTAATTAAATACTATTTAACATGAAACATAGTGCAGTAAAAAGTATAATATGAAGAGTTCACTTGCAAAAACCGGTAACGTTTTCAACAAATTTTATTATTTTTTTTTAGAAATCACATTGTTGTTTTTTTATTGCAAATAAAAAGCAATATCGATCTGCTGCAGTTGGGGTGTTTTGATTACGTAATAATAATAACTTTTCAAAAAAGTCATTGAAAGTAGCCTATGGTTTTTTTTTTTTTTTTTTTGCATATTAAAATTTATAGAAAAAGCATTTTTTGGCAAGAGCAGATAACTTTAAGTGTTTTAAAAACACTGGTTTAAAGGATTAGTTCACCCAAAAATGAGAAGTCTGTCATCAATCCTCGAGTCAAGACACAAATGAAGATATTTTTGATGATATCAGACAGCCATGTGACCCTCCATAGACAGCAACACAACTGAAATGATCCCAGGTCCAGAAGCGCAGTGAAAGCCTGACCTGAATGCAGCGCTCTGATTCGCTAAAACAGATTCATCGGCTTCTGTTTCGAAACATGATTTAGGGTTCAGATCATGCTGTACGAGGAGAATACTCCACAACAATCAGCTTGTTATTTTTAAAGTGCCGTTTATCGTTTTTTGCAAATAGTCTCCTCATATTATTTTTATGCTTTTGAATGATGTGACGTAAAGAAACACTCAGACGCTTTTAAAAGACGAGTAAATACTTGACTACTGTCTGCCTCCGATCGAGAGGTTTTGGCCTCCTCTACATCATGGCATCTGAAGAATCAGCAGCGTTCGTTGGGAGTCAGCCGATGAGGCGTCTGAGGAGGGCGGGCCGAGCGAAGGGCCAGCAGTACTCGTTTGGAACGGGTCCGTTAACGTTGCACTCGAAGAAGGAGAACATGGGGAACCAGATGCGAGCGCGGCGGCTCTGCTGATAGGCTCGAGTGTTGGCCAGCGTGTGGTAGTACAGGAAGAGTCTGGTGGTGATGTAGAAGGCGATGAAGACGTCGATGGAGTAGTGCTCGTGCGCTGCCAGGATGAAGAAGATGCCAAACAGGTTGAGGACCCAGGAGAGCGTGTGGATGAAGTTCCAGCTGCGCGGGGTGTCTGCAGACGGAGAACAGGATCTCAAACACCACGCTCCTCACAGAAACACCGCTATCAGTGAACTAGGGATGCACAATATTATCGGACCGATATCCACCGATAATGGCTTTAAAGTGGCATGTCCTTTCATGCATTATGTAACACAGCCCAAAACCAAAATATGAACCTTTCATAACCCATAATAGGTGCACTTTAAATAGACTTAAGAGGTTTTTTTCCAAACAAAAGGAAAAATATCGGTATCAGACAAAATCAGTTGAAAAATATCAGCAAAAAAGTGCAGAATTCAGAACTTTGGATGGAAACATAGCCATTGCATGCACACTTACACTCGGTGACGAAGAAGTTGAGCATGGTGAGGACGACGGTGTGTCCGCTGAACATGTAATCTCCACACGTCTGCACTCCGGTCAGCGTCATGCCAAAACCGCTCCATATGGCCACGGCACGCTGCAGCTTCGCCCACATGTCACCGTAGATCTGACACACATATAATGGAATAGATGGAATGATCGTTCACATTTGGTCTAGGTCATATTTATTATATAAATGGAAATATTACTATAAATAAAAGTGTGAAATATTAAACATTACCGCATGTTTTGGTTTTAATTGAAGCAGTTTAAAATCATTTTTTGTATGATAGATGGACAGAAAGATTAATAACAACAACAATTTAGAATAAATGTGACATGAAAACAATGTTAATGCAAAAACATTCTTTACGCAACAAAAATGGTACATACACACATACTTTTCATTGAACTTTAAAATTATTATTTGGTTAATTATTGAATTCCTTATTTTGTTTAAAACGTACCATATTTATTTTTAAACTCCTTTGATGCAGCATTTTATTTGTTTACTTAAATGTCAAGTGACGTCAGCAAATTATGAACATGCAAATGTGTTGTTGTATTTACTAATAACCAATATGAATAAAAATATCAAGGCGAATCAGAGTAAATATTTTAAGACTGAAAATAATTGTGATATAGGCATAGGAGTGCAAAACGCTTCTGGGATCTGCTTCTCCATGAAGGACACGTGTATCTCATAGAACAGCCTTCATGTGGCTTACTGGGTCACAGAGAGAGTGTGTGTGTGTGTGTGTGTGATGATGTCCGCACCTTCCCAGTGCACTGGAGGTGTTGACCCGGGACAGAGAGAGACGTCACAAACATGGTGATGCAGCGCAGCATGAAGACAGTCCCCATCAGACTACACAACCTCCTCAACAAGATGGACCTGACAGAGACACAGGGTCAGGGATAAAGGCCTCAGATCAAGAGAGGCTTCTGCTTTCTGTGTCCAAACCTAATATTCCCAGCAACTGTTTCATTGGTGCATATTATTCCAAAGGAGAAAAATGTTCATCCAGAACCACTCACTGAAACTACCATAATTCCCTCCAACTTTGAAATGACTTTCATTGCACTACTGTTGGAAATGGATTGTCTGGACAAGAAAAACACACACCAAGTGATATTTATGCCAAAAGAGACAGTCCTGAAAATTGTGTATGGGACGTTCTATTTTGGTGTCTCGTCTTTGTGCAGGATTTTAATATTTTATGCAATAAAACAAAAAAAACATGCAACAGCTTTAAAACAATTATTTGCATGCATGCATTTTGTAAGCATATATCGTGTATATTATACGCAGGCATTTGACAAATATGTGCATCTTTTTGTTACCTGTGTTTATGAAGCAGCAGAACTAGGAGCCAAACAGAACAGAGGATCACGCCACAGGCCTCAGCCATTGCAAACGCCCAGGGGATTCTGGGTACACTGGAGGGAGAAGCAGGTGAAAGGTCATAAACAGAGACAGTGAGCAAAAACATAATCCTCCCCCAAACAGATGGTGATTTATGCTGTTATTTTATAATGTTTTCGTGCTCATCTCTAACCACGTCCCCTGGTGCAATGATCATCATTAGCTATTTTAAACAGTAATACTATTTCACATTTTGACTGTATTTTTGGATCAAATCACCTGTCCAGGAAGATGTCGGGCAGCGGCGGGTACGTCCTCATGTCTGGCACTCGCTCGTGGACGATGACCATGACGAAGGACGTGAAGCCGAAGACGAAGACCACGTAGACGGAGCTGATGATGGTCTTCCAGTACTCGGGGTCCAGTCTCCGAGGCTGCTGCTTGTATTTGCCGTTATTGTACTGATGATACTGATCGCCGCTCAACGTGTCCAACACAGCGTCACAATCCCTCGCAGATTCACCGTTACACAGCCAGTCCACTCCACCTGAACCACACAAACTATATCTGGATCACGCTGCATATTTCTAATCATTAAACAAACAGACCACAACACATTTAAAGAAAATGACCCTGGAATGAAACAAAGCTGAATGCCTTTATCATACATTGTGCTTCAATCCAATTGGAATAAATTTACCGTCTACTTGTTTTACTCAATGAATATTGTGAAAACCAGAATTCGTGTGCTTGTATGGTTTCAGAAGACTGCTTTTATAGTATTCTATTTTTATGGAGATCATGTTAAAGTGCTCTACTTTAGCTGTGTGTATAGCAAAGCGCTTGAAAGTTCACTTAAACTCAGCTTGTCTTCTATGAATGGCGTCTTAAAACAGATTCACAGATCTGACTCGACTCTGTGTACTGTGTACAATTATGCAAATAGCAAAAAAAATGTCAGAAAAAGACTTTCAGTGGAATTGAATTGAATCATTTTATCATTTTCAAATTTTATTGGCATATTTGTTTTAAATCCTTCCGCGAAACGATATAGTACCACGTTACACGTAACATTCAAACGTTAATAAGACCATTTATAACATCTACATATGAATATATATAGCAACGGATGTATTTTAGTTATTTTCAAGTATTAAATTGACCTTATGTTGTCCAGTGTTTGTCACAAGATGGCGTCAAACGGTAATCTTTGTTGGCGCGGAGGGATTTTAAACAAATAAGTAGCACCAGCTATGCGTTATTACTTTGGAGCGGTTATTATTTGAAAAGAACGAACATTCAAATGTTTGAACTGACCAATCAGAATCAAGCATTTCAGAGAGCCGTTATATATAATATATAACTGTTATATAATATATAGCTGCTTAATCATGATTAATCACATCCAAAATAAACGTTTTTGTTCACGTTTGTGTACTGTATATATAAAGATACACCCATACAGCATATACTTTGAAAATATTTACAGCTAAATATTTATATTCATATAAATTAAATAACATATAAATATATTTAATGTATAAACAAAACCTTTTTCTCAAATATTTACATTTATCACATTGTATTTTGGGTATTAATCGTTTGACAGCACTTTCTGTGTATATGTGTGTGTTTATGTATGGCTTGGGGTATTTTTGGAGCTTGATATATTTTAAGCACTAGTACTGTACTTAAATTATCATTCGGTGCTTTAGATGTTTATACAGTAAAACCACTGAAAGTCCACTTAACATCTCTTAAATGCATCTTGTTTTACAGCTTAAGTTGCTGAATCTTCTTCAGTGCCATTAAAATACAAATTCATTCATAACTGAAACCTGCAAAAGAATCCTTTTTATCATGTGTTTTCACAAGGACTTCTTTATTTTGTGTGTCTTTTTGACGTAAAAAATGTTTGCGCTTCAGCTGTCTGTAGAGTACAGCACTTAAAAGTCCACTTGAAGTCACATGAAACACAAACTTAAACAGGAAGAGAAATAGCACCTGCGCTGCTCTGAGGCGAGTGTCCGTCGTAGGACAGACCGAGCTCTTCCAAGACGTCTGCGTTCTGCTTCTGCAGCTTCCTGAGAGAAACCATGAGGCGTTTAATGTCTCCCAGGACCTTGAGCTCCAGCGGAGAAGAGCGCAGGTCGTACTCGCTCAGCGTCAGCAGGCTGGTCCCGTCCAGACGGTGTTTGTTGCACAGCAGGTCCACGTAATCGCAGAAGCCCTCTTCACGCAGCCAGCGGCCGACCTGCTTCGGGGTCCAGTGCCGGACGCTGCCGGCCATCTCTCGCTCACGCATCCTCTCACAGGAACTGAAGACACAAGCACAACTTTTGGATTTGTTTTTATAAAATCACCAACAACCCTGCATTTATTTGATCCAAAATACTGCAAAGCAGTAACACTTTGAAATATTTGTACTTAAAATAAATAGTGCATATTAAAATGTAATTGCTTTCTGTGATCAAAGCTAAATTTCCAGTCTTCATTGTCACATGATCCTTCAAAAATCATTGTATTAAACTGATTTGCTGCTCCAAAAAATAAAACAATATTATTATTATTATGTATTTTTCTGGTTTCTCTGATGAAAGCATTGATCTGAAATCTTTTGTAACAAAATAAATGTCTTTATCATCACTTTTGATCAATTTAAAGCATAATTTTTTTTAGGATTATGATTATCGATATTTAAAACAGTTGAGTAAATGTTCTTTAAAATTTTTCCAGGATTCTTTAATGACCATAACTCTCCAAAGATCAGCATTAATCTGAAATAAAAGGTTTTTGCAACATTATACGCTATAGATATAAATGCTTTTATTTAGCAAGGATGCTTTGAATTTATAAAAAGTGATGATAAACACATTTGTTACGTTACAAAAGATTTCCATTTCAGATAAATGCTGTTCCTCCTTTCTATTCATCAAAGAAACGTTACCGTTTTCCACGTATTGACATTTTTTGAAGCAAATCAGCATAATAGAATTATTTCTGTAGGATCATGCGTGTAATGATAAGTAATGATGCTGAACATCACAGAAATAAATCACATTTTTAAATACGTTAAAATAGAAAACAGTTATTTTAAATGTTACAAATATTTCAGCATCTACCGCCCCAGCTGTGCTTCTTGGCTTGAGCTTTGATTATCTGCCTGGCAACGAACTCATTCATTAAGGATCAGTCTGAGTAAGCAGTATTTTTTAGACGTGAAAAACTGCCTCTTAATGCACAAAATAAAAAAAGCGCAGCCACAACTTCCAACCACTGCTGGCTCCCGATGAACTGTGAGGCGAAAACGATGAAAAATGGCAAATCTGAAAGAGCAGATGCTGTGGATGCGATCGTTTTGGGAATAAATTGCAACACACAGCCGAACACTTCCTGAAGTCTTGCCCCTGAAACTCATTACATTTTACAAGATTTCTTCATATGTTCCTGCTGTTTATTAGGATGGGGTCATTTTACAGAAGATCGTTTACTTTTCCCTTAGTAAGGTACAATAAATATATTCGTATTTGTTTACTCAGTACAAAAAAAACCGCAAATTTATTGTTTATAAAGAATCCAGAAGAACTTTTGGTTCTTAAAACTTCTGGAATCCTGGAACTTAACGATTCGATTGGCCTTTGATTATTGTTATGGACAAAAGGTGAAAAACCGCTGGCATAGAAAGAGTTCAATGCATTTTCCTCTGTTCATTAGCTCTCAGCGTCTCCGTCTTTTCCCTCTGGACGCCTGTTAACTCTGCTGCTCTGAAGCAACAGATCCGTAACGCTTAAAAAACACAACCACATAGTGCACAAGCCAACATGACCTTTTATTTAAACACACTACAGGAACAGAAACAGCGTTTTCTGCCGACGTCTCACCCACAGATGAAACACAGAGACGTTTATGCTGCCATCAGCGCCAGACGCGAGGAAACATCCTCTTTTCCTGATTGAAACAGCTACAGATCTACTGACACGTCAGTAAAACACAGCTGGACGCTCAGACTTCTGACTCATAGTCTTTTTCTCCCCAAAAACCAAGCTACAGCTTTAATAGTTACAACAAAAACAAATTTGTTTAAACAAATAAGAGCAAACATCATATTTAAATGCCATAAAATGACCTTCAATGAAGTACAGTGACTGCACTAGTGCAGCTTTCACTGGTGTTATTTCATCAAACTAGAACAGGTTCCTGATAATAAACAGAATAAATGCCTATTATACTGAAAATTTAGAAAAGTACACAAAAAGTCTGAATTGTGAGACATAAACAAGAAAATAAGTCAGTTGCAATTATCCTTTTAATTTTGTATGTTGTAGTGGAAACTACTAGAATCAATGCAAAATGTAAATTTATAATTCTGAGCAAAAAAAGTCACAATTATACATTTGTATCTCACAATTCTGAATAAGTCGTGAGACTAAAAGTTTTTTATCCCATGGTGGAAATGGACTATAATTGTTAACCTGTCCAGTTAAGACTAGTTAGTCTATAAATAAGTACTTTTGCACCTCAACATGATCCCAGAGGCCACGCCCAGCGCGTGTGGCCACGCCCACACATGCCACGCCCACCACTAGCCGAGGCTAAACGTCATAAGGCCGTGTTATCAGACACAAGAAAACAACAGAGAAGTAAAGCACCCTTAGGTATAATTATATCTCTCAAGGACAGCTAGATAAGGAGAAGGACCCTGTACCTGAACACAGGTAAGATCCACACCCTTTAAGCCGCTCAGAATGACCCTGACTGTGTCTTAAAACCGACTTTCAAATCATTCTACGCTTCATATTGTTTATCTAACGCTAGATTTAACACATTAAAACAACCGAAGCTGACTTAAATCGTTAAACGAGGTGAATGAGGCTTATTATCAGAGCACAAAATATTAAAAATCAATTTAGTCTTTGAATAAATTGACTAACCTGTCTCATTAGCATGCTAGCGGTTAGCCCGCGGAGCTTCACTTACGTTAAACATCAGATTCTTCAGTCCGGACCGCGATAAACCTCCTAAATGTCATTCTGTCGGGACATTTGAGGTAAATCATCGCGCCGTGAGCCGACGAGAGAGCCACGGTCGAACTGACAGCTGTGGAAGTGTGTTTCAGTGTGTAAATACTGCAGGTGAGGTCACTTCCGGCGCCGGGCGCACAGCGACACCCGCTGGCCAGAGGCGGAACTGCACCGCTTTTATTCAGAGCGCTGCTGGGTGCAGCTGTTCAGTCAGCTTTAGCTTTAATTGATGTGTTTAATTAACCGTGATTGTAATTTAAAGCATCTCTGTCTGGTGTAAATGTGGTTGGTGTTCATGCACACTCTCTGTTTATGATGCTTGAACACTATGGTGCATTGCAAAATGTTCATTTTAATTTTAGGAGACCGGCTGCAGCTGCTGCTGTCACTTCAGATAGACACACTGCACAGCAGCAGATCTGAGATGTGCTGTTTGTGATCGTGTCAGACACTGAGATCTGTCTGATGGACGATTGCTGTGAAACACCCTCCGTCAGGGAACTGGAGGAAATACTGTTCGGAGGGAAGAGGAGCGGAAATCATGTGGACGAAGTTTGGCCCAATCTTTTTCTGGGCGATATGTGAGTCACAGAGTTATAGCACTTTCATTACTTAAAAATGAAATAAAGCAACATTTCTCATTTCTCAACTAAAATAACTAAAGCATACTGAAATGAAAATGAATAAAACCATACATCGGTGTTATTTCAGTATTGAGATGCTATTATATACATACACTACCGGTCAAACATTTTTAAAGATGTTTCTTCTGCTCATCAAGGCTGCATTTATTAGATTAAAAAAAAACAGGAAAAATTGTGAAATATTATTTCAATTTAAAATATTGATATTTTAAGTGAATATATTTTATTAATTTATATATATACACACACACACACACATAATTAATAATATACACACTGTGTGCATTTCATATTAACGTAATAAACTATGTTTCAAATATAATGTGCCTAACTAGACTAGGCTATAATAGGGACGTTTTGCTCTTTCAAATCCACATAAAGTGACCATAAATGCTGGACAATGCCCAACGATATAATAATATTTCATAATCACATACCGCATTAATCTCTCAGCAGCATGGGGATCATAAAGCATCTGCGTCTGATGTTGTAATGATCTGCAGGTCGGTGGCTAACGATCGCTTCAGTGTGTGGAAGCTGGGCATCACTCGAGTCCTGAACGCCGCTCACGGGAAGATGCACTGCCAGGGCAGCCACCAGTTCTACGGCCCGACGCTGGAGTATTACGGCGTCCCCGCGGATGATTCACCAGCGTTTAACCTGTCTGTTTACTTCCAGCCCTGCGCTGATTACATACAGGAGGTTCTCAGGTCTCCAGGAGGTAAAACTGTCTTAAAAAGGTTATTCACGATACCATATACAAGAACATTTTGTCAAAATGGTTCCATGAAGAACCTTTAAATTAAACTTTAAATTATGAATCACGTTTGGGTTTTTTTTTTCCATAACATACAAACACTTAATAAATGCTGCTGTAGGAGCCAGTGTGAGAATATATCTTCAATATATTAAGTTCACTTTTTTGCTTTAAATCAAGTTTTGTCAAGTTGTGGCGTTTTAATAAATCAGTCATTTATTGAAGTTAAATTAGAGTGATTTAAACTGAAATGTTAATGATGAAATCTTTAATATTGTTGTAATCAAAAACGTCATTTGCTACATTATATTTTCACCAGTTATCTATCAACTAAATCAGAAACCATAAAAAAATACCTTAATAAACTAAAATAAAGTTTAACCAAAATAAATGTTCATATTAGCTTATTGTCAAATCAGCATTTTTAATTTTTCAATAAAATGATTAACTAATAAAATTACTAGAAGTAAATAAATATCTATTATATAAATAAATATTGTCCATCTATGTCGGTGGACCAATCAGAAGCCCCTGGAGGCGGGGCAAGTGTTGCATGCTTTTGTTTACAGTAGCATGTTGGCATGGAAAGAATTTCATTTTACGGTAACATGACCTTCACAAGGTAGTAGAGATATATACGCTATATATATATATATATAAACATGAGAACATATAGATTATATATGTCTATGGTAGTTGTACTTAAAGCCATGTCAGCATCTTATACAGAATAGGCCTGTACACTAAATATTATTCTTTTCCACAAGCTTCCTCAAATCAAGCAGAGATTTAAAGATGTGCTGTGTTTGTGCAGAGCGTGTTCTGGTTCACTGCGCGGTCGGTGTGAGTCGCTCAGCCTCTCTGGTTCTGGCTTATCTCATGATACACCAGCATCTCTCTCTGCTGGACGCCATTAAAACAGTCAAAAAGCACCGCTGGATCTTCCCAAACCGAGGCTTTCTCAAACAGCTGAGGGCTCTGGATGCGACTCTGCAGCAACGCTGATCTGAATACTGCATATAAACACCAACAACATTCCTCACACTGTCTTCAGAACAGCACTAAAGGAGATGTTATGAATGAAGGTTTTCGCAGGAGATCCATGTTGTCGTCCCCAAAGAACCGGCCCTTGTTATTATGAATATTGTAATAATCTAAGAAACATTTTGTTCAGTAGAAATGTTCCAGGGATGTGAAAAGTTCTTTGAAACCATCAACTAGTAGTAAAATTAATCAACTACTTTATAATTAATTAATAAGATTTAATGTATATTTTACAAGATAATGCATTTATTTTATATATTTTTATTTTATTTATTTTGCATTTATTGTATTATAATTAATATTGAGAAATAAAAGATCCCCATTGTTATTGTTTTTTTTTTTTATTATTATTTTTGCATTATATATATTATATATGCATTATATATATATTTAGCATTTTTTCTTTTTTTCTTAGTTGAGTGTTTTGGTACATTTGCCCACAGTCAGATTTACTGATTTGTTCAAGTATTCATTTATTTGCTTTGGCTTTAATTTCAGAATATCACTTTAATCAAAACAAGTTCTGTCACCCTCGGGTCTTTCCAAAACAAACAAGATTTTTTGTTGTTGTTGGTTTTGTATATATGCGTTTTGTTTACACAGATATTCATTTATTAAATTTTATTTTACTAGCATTACCAAAATGTTTATAATAATTTATTCATTCCACATGCTGCTATTTCATCTGTCAAAAACAACAGGAGATCTTTATATTTGTATGCAGACAAAAAGTAAAAGCAAAAAGTTGTTGCAGTGAGCATGAATCCCAATGCATCGGTTTCTGAACCTGATAGCAAAAGTGAAAAAGATTTTGACAGAAGTTCTCATTAAAAACTATAAAGGGAAACATAACGGAACAGATCAGACCGAGTCTGCTCGTGGAGTGTGTGTACATGTGTGTGTACATCATGTCTCCGTGAGTAAGACTATCTGAACACTGAAGCACTAAATTGGGTAACAGCTGTTGTGTTGGATCAGTGCGAGAGGCAGGAGTCCAGAGCCGGATCATTATAAACACACTCTCTTCCTCTATTTGGCGGGTAATTCAGGAAAGAAGCGATGGCCCGTAAATATAGCAGGAAAGAGTATCTGTCAGTCAAGGACCTGGAGAAAGTTTTGGACTCGTGTAAGTTAAACTTGCACCAAATCGATGAGGTCTGGCCAAACATTTTCATCGGGAACGTGTGAGTATGAGCTGCTCTGCTAAAAATCACATTTATACTGTTTTCCATGTGACAGCTTATTCAAATGGACGTCACAACACTACAGACAACTTTAAACTATACGTCACAACACTTTTTACTTCCAGAAACTGATGCATGTCTGGGATTAAATAAGGCAGGACTTTTTTTTTTTATTTAGGACAATAAAAGGCCATGTTACCAATCAGAAATTGATTGAATTTAAACTAGAAACAATAACAAAATTATAACTTGGAAAAAAGCTTGAAATAACAATTATAATTTTTTTTTTTTTTTTTTGTATGCATGTATATATGATTGTGAATAATAATTTAACTAAGCAAGTTCTAGGCAGTATTTTAATTTTCATGTAGTTTAACTTAAATACAAAAAAACTAATAAAAGTATAGTAATAAAAAACTATATAGACCTATTAAAAATAATAAAAATGACAGATATATATCTGTTTGCTTATTTTTCTTTACAGCGTGGATTTTTTTGTCCATTCACTCAATTTTTAAAACTGCCATGTGTTTTAGAATATTTCTAATATTTACAACAACAAAACAAATCTATAATAATCTGCCCGAAAAACTATCAAAAACTATATAGACACATAAAAAAAAACTACTACTAATACCAATTACCAATTAAAAAATAAATAAATCTTACTAATGTTTTATCAATGATACTAAAGTAACTCTTTGATTGTACTGAAGTGAAATTTGGTCAAACTCTTCCCAAAAGAAAGTAAACCAAGACCATTTTAATACTGATATGTGCCCGAAGACGTTGCATTCTAATGTCCTGCCATTTCTAACCTTCTCTCTTCATTATTTTTGCCGTCAGAGGAATAGCACAGAACCGAAGCGCCCTGCAGAAACTCGGCATCACTCACATTCTGAACGCCGCTCACTCCAAGAGAGGAAGCATCGGGGACCAAAACTACTACGGCACTAGTTTTGTGTACTGCGGGATCCCTGCTGATGACTCCACACACTTCGATTTAGATGTTTACTTCAAACCGGCAGCAGATTTCATTCACAGAGCTCTCAACAGTCCTGACGGTAAGAAACCACTGGAGTCTTGAATTACTTCCTAAACATTTCTGGATTTACTCTGTGTGATTAATCAGCGCATGGTATTTTATGGCTTCCATAAAAATGCCTCTGTGAAGACTTTTATTTTCGGGTGACGTCATGGACTGTAGGTTATATGTGATATGGAGTGATTATCACATATAAATGGAGTGACTCTTCGATATTGAACCATGAACCATATTGAACGGTAAAAGATGCCAACTGTATACACGGAACAAATCCTCAGTATCTAGATTATAGGAACCCGTATTTATGAGTCCAAGTACTGGAAAGAGGAATGTTTTGGACTTACAGCTGAACTTGTCGTGGACAAAGCAATGGAACTCAAGTTTGTTGGAGGTGTATTTGGAGGAAACATCAAGCCTACTCCATTCTTATGTCTGACCCTTAAGATGCTACAGATCCAGCCTGAAAAGGACATTATTGTGGAATTCATCAAGAATGAAGACTTCAAGTATGTCCGTTTGCTTGGAGCGATGTATATGCGCCTGACCGGAACTTCTGTGGATTGCTACAAGTATTTAGAACCATTGACTACAGAAAAATCAAAAGGCAGAACAGAAATGGAGAGTTTGAGTCGATGCATGTTGATGAGTTTATAGATGAGCTGCTTCATGCAGAGCCAATGTGTGACATCATCCTCCCTAGAATTCAGAAGAGACAGGTCTTGGAGGAAGCTGAGCTTAGTTGGCCATCTAGCCATCAAATAGCCATCTTGCTTCAAGAAAATTTGCACTTTACATGTGCTTTCAATAAAAAAGTGTTTTTTAAAGACATCTATACTATCTATCCATCAAAGATGCATTAAATGAATCAAAAGTGCCAGTAAAGACATTTCTAATGTTACAAAAGACAAATAAATGCTGTTCTTTTGAACTTTGGGTTCGTCTTTGAATCCTAAAAAAATCAAATGCATCCCAGTTTCCACAAAAATAGTGGGCAGCATGACCGTTTTCAACTTTGATAATGATCAGAAATGTTTCTTGAGCAGCAAAATCAAATGATTTGTGAAGCATCATGTGACACTGAAGAGACTGGAGTAATGATGCTGAAAATTCAGCTTTGATCACAGAAACAAATGACATTTTAACAGATATTAAGATATTAAATGGTAACAATATTTACATTTTTACAGTATTTTTGATCAAATAAATGCAGCCTTGCTGAGCAGAAGAGACTCTTTCAAAAGCATCAAAAAGTGTTTTACTTCTATTAAAACCATAAAGTTCGTAATGTAACCAGATCTCTGCCTTCCTCCTCAGGAAAGGTTCTGGTGCACTGCATCATGGGAATGAGCCGCTCCTCATCACTGGTGCTGGCGTACCTGATGCTCTATCACGACATGCCTCTTCACACGGCCATACGCCGCGTCATCCAGAAACGAGCCATCTATCCCAACAGGAACTTTCTGGCTCTGCTGCTGGACTTGGACCTGCAGAGGAAGAAGAAACACAGACGATGTGTCCTGCTCTGAGCAAACAGATCATCGTAGCTGCCAGGCCATTGATTCTCCACACTGGAAGAGAAAACATCAATGCAGTCGATCTGTGACGCTTACAGTGACGTGGATCTGGAATTTGGACCAATGAGATTCGAAAAGCTTTCTTTACTTAAAGAACAGTTTACCATAAAATGAAAATTTGCGGAATATTTCATCACCACGAGTTTGTTCCTTCATCAGGTTTGGAGGAATGTCTCTGCAATGGATGTGAATGGGTGCCGTCAGAATCTGATAAAAACATCACAATAATCCACAGCGCTCCAGTCCATCAGTTAACATCCGGAGAAGACAAAAGATCAAACTACTCATTAAGAGTAACTCATAATCCATATTAACTCTTCCTGGTGTTCTGTTGATCTGCTGTTGAAAACTAAGTTAAAAATCGATTCAAGAGAGAATTGCGATGCATTCGGAAAAAACAAATCAGTTTATGGCTACACCTATAGTTACTGATGGATTTGCTTCTCACATACATGCAGCTTTTGTCTAACTATGGATTATTGGGATGTGTTTATCAGCTGTTTGGACTCTTATTCTGACGGCACCCATTCACTGCAGAGCATCCATTGCTGAGACACTGATGCAATGCTACATTTCTCAGTATCTGAAGAATTGTGACCACGGTAAAAGTCATGAACATGCACTTCAGGTGAAAACCGATCTATGTACTTTTAGAGAGTATCTATGAAACGGTGAGATTATCGGTAAAGGGCAAAAGGGTTCTGTGATTAAAAAAGCAAATGTATCAAGCAATTTGACTTACAGTAATAGCCATTGAACAGTCTAGTAAAATTACACACACAAACACAACACACTACCTCCAGTACATGTACAGCAGCCTCTGGACCATCACACACTATTTACATCAGGACCAAAACACATACTGTACATTACATTAGGTTTTAAATAATAAAATGTTACGAAAATGTGTCGTCTTATCTATGATTTAAGTGTTATTTATGTAAAGTCAACATAAAATGCTTAACTGGTGCCTAATACAATGACCAAATATTTTATCTGATCTATGACTGTTTTTTTGTTTATGATGGTTGTTCATGAGTTCCTTGTTTGTTCTGAACAGTTTAACTGAGCACTGATCTTCAGAAAAATCCTCCAGGTCCTGCAGATTCTTCAGTTTTCCAGCATCCTTTTCCAGTCTCCTGGTACACCTCCATGCTCTGGACACTCGGGGGTGTCTTGCTAATTGTCTGTAATCTCCACCTGTTTTCTATTCCACTCACACAACAGCAGGTGAACATGATCGTCAATCAGTGTTGCTTCCTAAGTGGACCGTTTGATTTCACAGACGTTTGATTGAGTTACATTGTGTTGTTTAAGTGTTCCCTTTATTTTTTAGAGCAGTGCATTTCATCGCTGATTAAAGATAAACATTACTCCAGTCCTCAGTGTCACATGATCTATTTTTAATAAATGCTGGGTTTTTTTTCCTTCTTAAAAAAAAAAAAAAAAAAAAAAAAAAAAATACTGAAAAAGTATCACGTTTCAAAACAGCAGTTATGTTTGTGAGAAGCAGTTAAGCAGCAAAAATAGTAATTAGTTCTTAGAATGATTCTGAAGGATCATGTGACACTGAAGAATGATGCTGAAAATTCAGATTTGGATCAGAGAAATAAATTATATTTTAAAGTAAATTATATAGAAAACAGTTCTTTTAAATTGTAATAATATATTACTGGGGTTTTTCTATATTTTTGAGAACTTTAAAGAATAGCAGACTTAAAAAAAAAATGCTGACCATATATATATATACACGCGCACACACACACTTATATATGCATATATATAATTATTGATAAACATTTTTTTAAAGCAGCTGTTGCAAAGCAAATGAAGTCCCTTGTGAAGTGTTGACTTCGAGAGCTGATGTATTTTTATCTCGCCGCTGTGGGAATGAGCTTGTCTAATTTAAGACCCTGTTACTCTGACACAGACGAGTGACCGCAGAATCGTCTCTCTGCCTCTATTCGTTATAATCAGGGTGATATTACTGAGGATCTTCTCACCACATGATCTTTTATGGTTTCTTCTGCTGCCTGGTGCTTCCAGATCAGGATCCTGTAGAACGGATGTTTAGAGCTGCATAACAACACGTCACACACACACACACACACACACACACACTGACGAGCTGTTCCTCAACACACCGTGAGTCTGTTTGTCTCATTTACATTTATTCAGATAGATTATATGCATTTATTGTATTGAGGTATATTGATTAATATTTGATTTGCGATGTGTAAACGTGTTATTTGATCACATGCATGCTTGACTCAGACATCACTTTATTATTATATTGATTACACAATGACATGAAGACGAACAGGATATTCATAAAGAAATAAAGTTAGTCATTGCTCATTGATGAATTCTAGATTAATTTACATGAGGACGTCAACTGAAAAAAGCTTCATATTTTTTGGAATCATTTGATGTTGAAGTTGTTTGTATCATTTTATTTGATTTATTATTAAGGTGTGGCAAACCAAATAATACCACAAAACAGAATTCATCTAATCCACTAATTCATTAATTATTTTAGTATCACTAAGATACTGTTATAGTTTTTTTTTTATATTTTTTATTAATTTTTATAGTTTGTTTTCATCTTAAATAAAGTTTTAGGCTTGTAATTCTGTTGTTTTATTTTTTATATATTTTTTTTTACTTATTGTTAAAGCTTTAGTTACTTGCTACTCGTTTTGGTTATTTGGCAGATTAAATATATATAAATATATATATATTGTATTTTACTTTGAATATTTTTATAGTTTTAGATTTGATTTCAGTTACCTCTAACTCTGGTTTTGCACAATTGATTTTTTTTTTTTAAATGATGGAAACTCACTAACTGGCAGTCTTAACATCAGTTAACAATTATCAGCAATATTTATTTCTTGTTCGTTTTAATTTTACAATGTTTTACAATCTTACAGCGGCAAAACTGGTATGTTTGATTGAACTAATGACAAAACAGTAATCATGCATACAATAATGAAAATGTACCTTTGCACATTTATAAAAGGGTCAAAGACAAGAAAGGGTTTAAGCATAAAAACAATAATACTGCTTTCAATTTTTGATTTTACCCCAAAAATAAAAAAAAAGATTATCCGTTTAATTTTGTTGCAATTTTGTTTTTGTTTTCTGAGCAAAAAATGAATATCATAATTTTTTCCCTGATTTACAGAAGACACTCACAATTTTTTTTTGCCACATTTACAATAAAAATAAATGTATAACATTTTAAGACTAATTACTTTCACTACAAAAACTAATTAGTTGTAATTTTACCTTTTTAAAATTTCCCACTATGCAATTTTTTAATTTATTTAAAACACAGTAAAATTTTATATGCTTCCTTATTCTTTTAAATATTTTAAGATTTACAAGTCAGAATAAGAATGTATGAATTTTTACATAAATATTGCGTTACACTGAATCACAATGCAACATAATTTAAACCAAATTTGGACATTTTATTCTACAAAAATGTATTTTAAATCTTAAAAGTAGACATGTTACTTACATTTAATGTGCTTTCTGGACATAAAATCACTTCTGTGAATTTCTTTTGATGCAGACATCAAAGATATTCCAGGTCCTCAGCACTGTAAATCATTAAAAGTTTTTGTTATTTGTAAAAAAAAAAAACGTATGCACATTTATAACACCATTCTTTGTATTATACTTTCTTTGCATCAAATTACAAAAAGATGTGTTTCTAATGCAGCGTCTATGAGAGGGACGGTAAATCTGACATCGTTCTTTCTTTTGACTGCCATTCACTATTTTTTTCTTTTTATTGGAAGTCATGAAAACACTATTTTCACTGGAGTTTTTCTTTTGCTATTTGAGCAAATGGAAATGCATAAAATATATTTGTGGTACCATCCCATTCACTGCTATTCGAGCTTACCCAACCGTGACGACTTCTGCTACGGAGAAACCGTGAAAAGGGTCCATGAGATTGGATTCATGCAAATAAAAATGAAGACGTACCTTGACCGTGTGGCTGTCTTTTTCCATGCCACATAAAATCTGAGCTGCTGTTTTCCATAAACCTAAGGTGTACAGTGGGCTACTGAACTCTGAAACGGACAGAAATAGCACAATAAATCAGCATTAATGTATGTTCTTCTGTCAATAAATATATATGTGCTTCCATATTCAAACTTGACACAAGAGAACCTGCGTCAAACCTCATTTCACAGCACAAGAGTCTCATGGGCTGCTCTTCTGGTGTTGTTAAACAGTGGCGGTGGGCTGATATGCCCCGTATCGGCAGCCGTCTGATGGCTGATGGAGAGAAGGGCCGTTACCAGACTCCTCCAGCCTCTGAGCTCCAGAGACTCCTGTGGGTCAAAGCTGGAACCAGCGGTCATCTGGACGAGGTCAGGCCTGGAATATACATCGGAGACATGTAAGATCTTTCTCCTTTTCTGAAACTCTGTAGAGTACATCTGTAAAATTGTGTGTGTAGTGTTGTGACTGCATCTCATCCAGGTACGCAGCGAAGGACAAGCACTTGCTCCAATCCCTGAACATCACATTCGTGCTGAACGCAGCTCACGGGAAGTTCAATGTGAACACAGGAGCCAGTTACTACAGGGACACTAAAATCAGCTATCACGGCGTGGAGGCCTTCGACATGCCCTCCTTCGACTTGAGCCCATTCTTCTACTCCGCTGCCAAGTTTATCAAGACTGCCATGAGCACCCCTGGAGGTGAGGAGAAAAACTGGTGATTTCTTAATCAAATATATATATATATATTTTTTTATAATAAAATAAGATAGGTTTGTTTTTTTCCCAGGTAAGGTGCTTGTGCACTGTGCAATGGGTCTGAGCCGCTCTTCATCGCTGGTTTTAGCATATCTTATGATTCATGAGGGCATGACGCTGGTTGAGGCTATTAAAGCCGTCGCACAACACAGGAATATCTGCCCAAACACTGGCTTCATGGAGCAGCTGAGAGAACTGGACAAAACATTGCACTGCCAGAGCGCTGGCTTCTAACACCGGACCAGCACGACTTCACAAATACAATTCCCTGACAGAAATGCATGATTCAGAATCTGCCTTATTACACGTATATAATGGAACTGCATGATTTGATACAGGATTTAATTTCTCAATAAAAATGTGTTGTTTTTTTATAGATTTGGATTTTCTGTTGTAGTCAAAAATTAATGTTCAGAGATACAGTGAGGTTCACAGTTCAACACTATAGTGCTTTCAGAAGAGCATACAGGAGGAAAGGGGTTAAAAACGGGACAGGATGTCCTTTCAAAAGGAGAGTAATTTAAGAATTGTGCACAATAAGACCACGCATGTGCCTTAAAGTTCATAAAAATATATTGTTATATTTCCGTTATCGAAATATACATGAAATATTAAATATACATAATCAGGACATCAAGCCTCTTCAGAGAATTTAATAAAAATATGATTAGATTATTGTATTTAAAATATATAATTAAATAAACATATTATTATATTCCATATATATAATAAAATAAACTTACATAAATATTAATATATAAACATGTAAAATATATGTAATAATGACATCAAACTTCTTAGTGTTGAAAGAATTCTTTCGAGTTCAGAGAATTTAATAAAATAATATAATTCACCAAATAAAAAGTAGATTTGTAAATATATAATTTTGTTTTAAAAAATTGATATTCAAAGAACAAATTTAAAATGTAAAACATCCCTACCTCGTGTGAACTTCAGTTCAACGATCATCTCAAAGATCCTCAGCTGTCTGTTTGAGACTCATCTATATTTACCAGCGCGCCAAAATAGAGGCTCGTATCCATTACTCCATCACAATCACACACAAATACGGCTCCAAGTGGACGACAGACCTGGCAGAAGAAGCAGAAGAAGAGCTCAGAGAAACAACATGTGAGTTTAAGAACAGAAAAAGTTCAAATTACATTATATTGAAAGATCAATCTAAATCAAATTCCTCATAATGCCACCCGTTAAAGAATGAGCACGCAGGGATGTGAGAAACAGGATGTTGGATACGAGACTCCGCCCATCTGTGACCTTTTGACCCTCCTGCTGAAGAACCGTCGACCCTCCGGAGCCTATAATGAAGTCTGGCCCAACATCTACATCAGTGATGCGTACGTATTACATCACCAGACTCCATACAACTTTTTTAGTCTTGACACTTAAACTCAAGTATGAATATAAGTGTAAATGAGATACTATACAGAATTAACTCTCAGGTGCTTCTCTCAGTACGACAGCGAAAGACAAGACACTTCTAAGACGTCTAGGAATCACTCACGTCATCAACGCTGCACACGGACCCGCTCACATCGACACCGGCGCTCATTTCTACTTAGATACAAACATAGAGTATCACGGCGTGGAGGCACCAGACAGCAGAGACTTTCACATCACACCATATCTCTACCCAACAGCCAGCTTCATTCAGAAAGCTCTGTCACAGCAAAGTAAGACACTTTGTGACCGTTTGAGGTTTTTTTTTTTAACCTCCTCTACTCTCAAAATTACATATTCAAATTGTGCCTTTAATTTTTAAAGGTTTGTCTGCACCAATAACCCCATATGTGGTACCATTTGAAAGCTTAGAATCTATATTTTATGCAGATATGAATCACTTTGATATTTATTTTATGCTAACAAAGTTATTTACACATAAATTACACTATGTAACAACCCCCCCCCCCATTATGTACATTTAGAACAAGAAAAACTAAAAGCGCCTTGTGGTTCATCTTAGGACAGACAACATATATAATAATATTTATCACTTACAGCAGTTTTTTTATGTAATTTCAAAGGGTTTTCTTTAAAATGACACCAAGATATTGCATTTATTCCACTGTATGTTGGTATGGGGAGACTTAAAATTTGGGTAGGCAGAAATTGTATTTAAAAAAGGGTTTTATTCTTCCCTACAGTTGGAATAGAATAACTCTTGCATAGATTATGACAATTTCAATTTTTTTCTATTTCTTTTTCCTGTGCTTGCTGGCATGTGTTGGAAAAAAATAAAATTGTCTGCAGGGAGCTGAGGCACACTTTTTATACACTTTTATACACATTATACACTTTTAAATTTCAGTTTACAAAAAAAAAAGGGGGTCAAAGGGGTTTTAACTAACCTTCTTTTAAACTTAAAATAAGAAAAGTATACTTTCAGTCAACTTTCATGTACTTCTCAGAAATGACATACTTGATGTATACTATTGTATACAGAAGTATATTTTGTCTATACTTACACTCAATCTTTTAATTGAGATGTACTTACAATAAAGTATTCTACTTAGCTTGTAGATGTGTTTAGTATTGAGTAACCTATTGAATACCTTTTTCACATTGTGATCTGATACACTTGCACGCACAGGACAGCTTTGGGGTAGAATAGCTTAGGTTAATTAATAATTAATCATTTAAAAGTAAAAAAAAGAAAACTTACAAGGAAAAATTACAAATATAGTATACTTCAAAGTTCAATTTCGACTAAAAAAAGTGTTAACTAGCAAACTATCAATACTAGTTCACCTGTATTAAAGTTGCAGTATATAAACGAAAAATGTAGTTTACTACTGTTACACTGCTTAAAGGTGTGCTTTTTTATTTACCAAAATGTAGGCCAATTTACTCCCAAGAAGTATTGAAATAGTACTTACAAGTGTACACTTGTTCAATGATTTCAGTAATATTTACATGAAGTAATGAAACAGACTTGAAACATACATATACATATAATTTTGTAAGTGATATTTTATAGACATATTATTGTGTTCGTCCATTCAAATTGACTTAAAATTAACTTTTTGAAAGCTTTCTGAATTCTAGGTCTCATCATGAATGATTACTCTAAAGAAAAGTGTTTGTCTTCATGTTTCATTTAAATTTATTAAAATCTGAAAATGGAATACTTTACATTTCCGGTATATTAAAAAAAACACGCCTACAGTTTTTCTCGTTGAATGAATATCGTGTTTTACCTGAATGCATTTGATGTTCTATAGACATCTCTGGGATGAGTTTGAACAGGTTAGACCTTGTTTTTCAGGAGGAGGGAAGGTCTTGGTTCATTGTGCCAGAGGAGTGAGTCGTTCAGCGACACTAGTGCTGGCGTATCTGATGATATACAAAAAACTCCCAGTCGCAGAAGCCATCAGTGTGGTTTGTGTCCACCGGAACATTCTACCCAATGCTGGATTCCTTCAACAGCTGCGTCAGCTGGACTCCAACCTCCACCTGCAGAGAAGAGATGCCATCTATTAGCATAAACTAAGAGGAACATTTATTACCTAATAATTCACTAAAAATAATTGTTGTTTGCTGAAAATGTACTATGAAAATGTACAATATATAGATGAGTTTACTTCTTCATTGGAACAGATTTGGATGAATTTAGCATGATGTTACGTCACATAATCACCAATGGGTGCCGTCAGAACGAGAGTCCAAACAACTGATAAAACCATTCACAGTGTCAGTTAACAAGCTCATATTCCATAACAATGCTTCTCTCATTAAAATCCACAAACATATTTGTTTAGGACTGTTTTGACTTGTAAACCCTGTGATTCTGAAATAGGTCAAATGAAGAGAAACATATAAATGTGTTTTTGGGGGTTCAGCTCTCTCTAGTGAGAGAAAGAGGGAACAGACCTCTAAAAATAACCCAGAATTCAACACCCACCTCCGGCCTGTCATCAGACCAAAGCAGTCGACTCAGTTCAACACGTCCCGACCCAACCTGAACTCACAAATACAGAGAAAGAGACAGATATTTAGAGTCAGACGCGATACTGAGACTCTTCAGGATGATCCAAGAACATCCAGCTGTTGATTTACACGTAAAATGAGACTTAGTTCTGCATCGGGCCTGGTTTTCATCTAAGCTTCTGTCTTTGGGCCTTATTTACCCTCTCGTGCTGTTTTAATCGAACGTGTGGTTAAAGATGACTTCAAGGAGGAAGTCTGTCCTGACGTCTGAGGTTTCTGAAGAGAAAGAGGAATATGTGACACCAAACGGCTACGAGCTGGAGAAACACCTCACACACGGCAGTATCGCCTACACACACGTCAATGAGGTCTGGCCCAACGTCTACATAGGAAACGAGTGAGTCGATTTGTTTGACTAAGCCTAATATCAGTTGTGATGATAATAATGCAGCATACATGAAACGGATGCATACCAAATCCACTCAATAACCCTTTAAACATTAAGTCTATTTAATTCCTTAAACCATCATTGAAGTCAGAGCCAGGGTGGTGACCAATGTGTGTAAGTTCTGCAAGCTAAGTTCAAGTGCAGATGTATGCAAATGTCCTTTAGAGTATTTTACTGTAGGGTGAAGTAAGCTTAAATGGGATAAATAAGGTTGTAGCATCATATCTCATTTTAAAAAGAGGGTCAAAATTGATTTATAGGCCTAGATATGTATCATATAAGCATACACATACATGACCACAAAGGACATCAATGCACAGAAACACACACCTATACAACATGATCAGTTCATTTTTTATTGCATTGTTTAATTACATATTTATTCAACTTTCTATTAATGGTGTTGCTGTGGCTGACTGAAGACATAGCATCAATTTACTGTTAAAAATAAAAAGATTTAAACTGAAATTACCTGTTTTGTTCTCTATTTATATTGGCCCATTTTACCTGAACAGCTTTACATGAATGTTGTGCCGTGGCCCAATAATGTACCTGCTGGTAATCTAGCTCTAAACTTTTATACTCATGCATAGCTTATTTAATGGGATTAAACGTTATTTACCAAAACGTGACCCATTTTAGCTGACTTCACCCTAGGCATTGGATGGGAAGGCAGTTTATAACCAGAGAAGGATAGTGGACCAGTTTAAACTGTTGGTTTTTTTTTAAGAGAAACAGCTAAGGACCGATACAAGCTGAAGACGATGGGCATCACACACATCCTGAACGCTGCGGAGGGAGAGTGGAACAGTGTGGATACTGGCGCCGAATACTACAGAAACATGGATGTGCATTACTACGGGATCACGGCGGAGGACGTTCCTACATTTAACCTCAGCCAATACTTTAATTCTGCAGCAGAACACATACACCAGACCCTCAGAAACCCCCAGAGTGAGCTGAAACACATCACTTACTGGTTAAGAGCCAATCAACACACATTCATTGAATTAATAATAAAAATATTTCTCAATTATAGGGGCCAGGGCTCACTTGGGGGCCCTTAAGATGATTTAAACAAGTAACAAAACAAAAAAAATCTTGCAAATGTCTTGATAATCCTGGATTTTTAAGAAAGCCTCATTTTAAGTCTGATATCCAGCCCCAGAAAAATCATTTCTATAATGAATATGCGTAGTTGAAATTCAAGTTGAATATTCAAGTAGAAATTGTAGAAATATTAAAAAATAAATAAAGACTGGAAAAGTCATGCAAATTAATTGGTTTAAAAAAGTTGCATCCTTTTACTTTACCTATTAAGTTTTAGTAATTTTTATTTATATTTCAGCTATTTAGTTTGACAGAAAGAGTTCATGTTGGGAAAAATACTTAAGGTTGAGAACCACTCAAAAAATTAAATTAAATAAAATCACTAAAAATCTTCTGCTTGAATTAATTGCTTCACAAAGCTACTTGAAAAAAAGCTAAATAAAAATATGAAAAACATGATAAATAATCCCAGAATGCACCTTATTAAGTTGGCTGAAAAAAGTCTTGACAGAGCGGAGCTAGAATCTAGATCACAAAAATATGTGATGCCACTTTCTATGGATCACTACATCCCAGACATACCTTTGTGTTATTTCAGAGTTTTCATCACTTTTCCTAACATGTGTGACATCAGCTGGCTGAGGTTGTATCGTCTTGCCCTTTATTTCTCCAGATAAGCTTCTGATTCACTGCGTGATGGGCCGCAGTCGCTCTGCCACACTCTTCCTGGCCTACTTGATGATCTACGAGAACATGACGGTTGTAGACGCCATAGATCACGTCAAACGCCGGCGCCGCATCATCCCGAACTGGGGCTTCCTGAAGCAGCTGAGAGAGCTGGACACACACCTGCTGGAGCAGAGAAGAGCTCCAAACACACGAGCAGATGACAGCACAGACACTTAAACAACATTTACTAAAATAAGAACTTTTTCGGTTTACATTTCTGGATGCAGATAACGGCAGCCAATAGTGTTTCAGTTTTAGTTATCTTCAGGTTTAGTCTGGTTCTATGCAAATAAAACATTAGATAAAACATCAATAAACTAAAACCATTAAAAAAAAAAAAAAGTCTTGAAATAAAAATTAAATGGATAAACAATACACAGATTTTAACTATACTTTCATTTAATTGCCAAACCAACATTTTTAATGTTATAATTTGTCCTAATAAATATATACATGCAAATATATGTGTGTATATATTATACATACACACACTTTTTTGTTTTACATTTAGGTAATAAAGTTAATATTTTTTTTTTACATGCACATAAAAACAATATTATATATATGCGTGTTTAAGTTATTTTAGCACATGCAGTACATTAAGTTAAAGTTATTTATAACTTAATGTAATAACTAAATTAAATCAACAATCACAAAATTACAACTTTTATTTACATAACAATGAAAACTAAATATAAAAATACAAATACTGATACTAAAACAACACTGAAGTAATTTTAAAAAGGACGTGTACAACTTTGGAACAATTAAAATGTTTTTATTAAACTGGTCAGTAATTCCACGAGCAGAAAGAACAAGTGGACAAAATTTCCCACATCAGATACAGCTTATGCGTGTTTAAAGACTTTTGTGCGTTTAAGATACAATTTGGTATTTCGAAGTAACAGTAATATACCTGAAAGACATCGACTTGCTAGGCAAAATGTATAATTTGATTACTTTAATTTACTACTATTTGAGAAATATAAATGCACTTACTTTAAAATGATATCATAGATCTTTAATAGATTAAATATAGAAATGTTGTTCTTGCAATGTAGCATAAAAACAGATCAAAGACAAACCATACTTTAACACAAATTTATCGGAGTGTACATATGTGGTCGTTGCAATCCTGATAAATGCCCGTGTTGACAGGAAACGTGTGTAAACGAATGCAGAGGCACGCAGGTTGTGTTGCTGGAATTTCAAAACAAAACAAAAAATGATACGGAAAGATTGCGTATTGGGAAATATGTGAGGGAGTTAATGGAAGTCGGGTTTCTCAGGGAAAGTGCAGCCGACTCGCCGAATGATGACATTAGCGGCGTAGTGACCGGCACGGATACACTCTTCCAGCGGCTTCTCCTGAACCAACTCTGACAGGAATCCTGCAGGAAACATATACAGTTAATGTCATCTACTGTACTCTATAGAGGCAGCATCGGGGATAGTCTGAACATAAATCTCAGCAAATTTAGCTCTCAAGCACCATCAACTGTCCAAAGTTGCACTCACATTCATGCTAATAACTTTTGAACTAATGGCTGAAAACAAACAACATAACTTTCCTCCTAGATGTTACAATCTTTGCAAAAATCAGACCAGATCTATTTTTAGATTTATTAGTCAGACATGAGGCTATATCTCTGCAATGCTATCCAGAAAAAACATGTGCTGCGTCCGAAATCGCTCACTTCTCTACTATATAGTACACCAAAAACAGTATGCGAGGTGTATGTGCGAATTCATAGTATTCTAAATTCAGTAGGCGAGAAGTACCCGGATGATCTACTGCTTCCGCCCCAATTCTGTAGTACGCATACCATGGACACTTTCCTATCCCATGAGGCTCCGGGACAGGAGGCGTCATATTCAAAAAATGTCGGAAAGTTGAGACGCGGCTGTAAGTACCTCAGGAAAAAAACGTTGTTTTTTGAGATTACACTCATTTAACACAATCTAAATAAACGGATGACTTATTGAAAGTTTAAATTGTCGCGCTGTTGTGACGACGCATGACACGTGACAACATCAATATGGCGGATGAAGTACGTCCGAATTCCATTCATACTATATAGAACATACTTTTTAACGGTCGGGTAGTACGTTCAATTTTAATGTAGTACCTACTTAAGCAGTATGAGATTTCGGACGCAGCTCTGGAGTGCGTCATCACAACCATGACTACAGACTTCCGACACAGCTTTCGCACAGCACCACCTAGTGGTCTGGAGCTATGAAAAAAAGGCTATTTTTGCTTTAAATATCTGAACAGTTTGGCCAAAAATCAAAACACTTGTCTCTTCGGATATGGAGAAGCGTGCAGGGTTAAACGATACCCAGTAATCCCATGTTGGCCATTTTTTATTTTTGTTGTAGTATGCTATATTTTATGAAACGCAGTGGTGCATCGTATCAAAAAAGGTACATGTATACTGTATGTATTTTATAAAATTGTGGTTTAGAATTTACTGACTGTTAATAATATTTAGGGCTGGTCCGAATACCATTTTTTGAGCTTCGAGTATTCGGTAGAGATCAACATCGAATATTCAAAGCTTCGGTGGGAGGGGGCTGAATATATTCTTATCTGTAATAAAGGTAGGAATCTCTCCGTGCGTGTCTGTTTGTTGCCTTTTTATGTCGAGAACCGTTCATCCAACTGCTGCAGACGCAAGGGAGTGCAAAGCCGCATTTTTGTGTAATATGGATACAGGCAAGTCGCGACACTTTCAGAATGAATAAAACTGTAATAAATTAAAGAACAGCACAAGCCGAAAGCTGGGTGCTACATGCGGCTCGGGCAGGGGTTATATTATTTAAGAACGAACACTGCACTATAATACAAAACAATAACAGGTCTGTTAGAGCAATACTTTAAATAAGGTAGCCCAACATTTATCAAACAAACTCCCAAATTATAAGCACAGTAGGCTAATTACTGGCGCCGTAAAGGGTAGGCTACTTAAAAGAATGACGCAGGCCGGGCCTCGGGCCTGTTTTAGGCTTAGGTTGATGTGTTAAATTATTATTATTATTATTTTTTTCTCTCAAATATTCAAATCTCAAAATGAAAAACCGAATGCGATCCCTCCAAAGGAATATTCTGGTCGAGCCCTAATAATATTCACTCAGAAACTGAAAATATTGCATGAATATGGATGACAATTTAATGTAGAAAGACTAAAATAGTTATTTCTTGTAAAATGTATTCCAATAATCTATTTGCAACTTCTAAAAATCTAATAGAGTGTACTCTACCGTTACATTAATATATAGCTGTAGGAATAACTCAAAAACATCAATTACAGAAAATAAATGATTGACCAATTACTTACCTCCCACAAAAGCATCACCAGCACCATTAGTGTCGACAATATCATTCTGGTCGATGTCTAGAACAGGAAACATTTTCACTTTATCACCTGAAAGAAGACAGAACAAAAACAAATAAGGAAACACAACGGACTCCTCGTATCATCTGAACCCATCCAGATGTTGTTTGATGGACGTACCCACAGTGGCCACAGTGTCTTCTCTGCCCTGAGTGAAGACCACAATCCTCTGCCGGTTCTTATTGACTTTGGGCAGAGACTGAACCCTCCTTGCGATCTCAGCGATGTCTTCTGTCTGCAAGAACACGGGCGTCAAAGCAAGAAGGTGATTATACAGTTCTGAGAGCATATTACTGGAGCGGTCATAAAAATGTACATTTTTCTTTTGTGTTCAGTGTGCAAAAAAAATAAAAAATAAATAAAAAAGAGCATTACCGTATTATTCACTCACCTCAAAGCCTTGCTCTTTTGCAAACGTTGCAGCTTCCTGTAGAGCAAATATCAAGCGATCATCAGATCATTAAAAGATAAAGGAAAAAAATCCAGTCTAGTTTACTTCATCATATTTTATAAGCAAAACAGGCCTCTAAATGATCAACTTTTCTCTGAAAATGTTATCTCACATATATACCGATACTGCACTTAACAACCAATGAGGAGCACGATCTGAAGACTCACCGTCTCATTTCCAAAGATGACGTCAACGTACGGCATGACCTTCATCAACGGCTCTTTGAAGAACTGGCTGATGAAGGGAGCCGAGAGGTTCAGGCCGAAGATCTTGTTGTTGTCAGATGCATGTTTGGCCACTTTGAGGATGGAGTCTGGAGACACGGTCAGGAAGAACCCCTGCAGGACAGACATTAATACTCATTTTAACATCACTAGGTTTCTAGCTGCTAATAAATCTCTCTATTCTCCACATAAAAACACATGACGGTCAATGCAGAGCACTTACTGCGATGTAGTAAACTCTGGCTTTCTCCACCAGACTCCAGTTGCTATCAACATCCAGATGTTTCTCTTTATTATAGCAGTTTGCAGCTGCCAGGTTTGCAACCAGAGACCTGCAAACACACAATAACAGTCAAACAGGCCTGTAACACCACTGTGTTTTATATCAGAACGGACAGGATTGTCATAAACAGTATAAATCAATGTTTGAATGCAGTAGGGGACACTGCATGAGTGCACAGATGAACTTAATAGATGTTTATCACTGGAGTCAAGATAAAACTAATAATGTAATGTTATTGGTATCAGCCATCTTGCTTAATGAAATATTACTGGAGTTGCCATAGTTACATTGTTTTGATGCTTAATTTCATTAGACATTTTTTTTTTAAATCAAATGATTATATTGAAGTTTCTCTGGATACATTACAATTGTTTGATGTTTTATTTAACACGTTTCTTTTAGTATGAATCGTAATTAAAAATGCGTAATAAATACATTAAAATGATCAAAAGTGCCAGTAAAGACATTTATGATGTTACAAAATATTTCTATTACAAATAAATGTGTTTAATTGAACTTTGTCCATCAAAGAATCCTGATAAATACAAATATTGGGAAGCACAACGGTTGTCAACGTTCATAATAATCAGTAAATCACCGTATTAGAATGATTTATGAAGATCATGTGACACTGAAGACTGGAGGAATGATGCTGAAAATACAGCTTTGATCACAGAAATAAATTACACTTCAGCACACATTCACACAGAAAACAATCTTCAAATTCTAATAATATTTCACAATTTTACTGTATTTTTGATCAAATAAATGCAGCCTTGATGAGCAGAAGAGGCTGACCTGTTGTCTCCAGTAATGCAGGCCGCACACGTTCCTGTCGGTTCTTGATTCTGTTCATAATAATGAGCATCAACATGAGCTTCAGCCGCTTTCTGCTTCAGAATCTCTCCGAAGTGATCCGTGCCTATACAGCCAAAGAAAGTGGCCACCTTGTGCGGCTCCTCGATCATCCACTGAGAGACAGAAGATATTACTACGCTGGCGTAAATCACTGATACAACTCGTTTTAACAAAGAAAACAGAGTTATTGCTGTACCTGAGCGATTTTGACAGAGTTCTGTGTGGATCCTCCAGCGTGATACTCCACTTTACTCTTCTTCACAATCTCATCAAACCTGCAGCGAGAACCAAACACACACACACACACACACACACAAGTGTATGAGATCATGTTCAGTTGCTGTACGTTGCATGAAACTAAGAGCTGCTACCACCTGCAGGCCAGAGATACTAAAAAAACACTGCTCAATTCTGCTTTTTATATTGTCACCGATTTTTTATGCAGCCATATTTGTGGAATGACTGCTGCATGAACAAGAAAGAAAATTACTTTTTATTTCTAGCTTCTAACTCTTATTTCATCACGGATTAGCTTATGCTGTTTGTGCCATTGGTCTCCACTCTACGTAACTATGGCTGAGCATTTAAAATATCTACGGTACCAGTCAGAATTGCATATTGAAGACTAGAGAGATGATGCTGAAAATGTAGCTTTGATCACAGAAATAAATTACATTTTAATAGATATTCACACTCAAAATAGTTCTATTAAATTGTAATATTTTAAACTCATTTTTGATTATATAAATGCAGGCTTGGTGATTTTTTTCTCTCTCTCCACAATTATATACACAAACACACTCCCTCTCAAAGATTTTGCTGGCCATATATAAAAATAGACAGTACTGCATGATGACGGCACTCACAGAGCTTTGTGTTTCTCCTCTGCCAGGATCTGATCATTGGGCTTCAAGCCATACCTGTGCACAAACACATCCAACCAGTTAGTTATGAACAATCACGCTAACAGAGCTGCAGGTTATGAGCTTGTATGATCACTCAAGCGTGTCGCTTTAACTGCAGTCGGAGGAACACGCCACACACACTCCGTCTGCAGTCACACACAACACTCACTTATCAAGAAAGTCCTTATCCACCACGGCAGAGATGTCCAGCAGCGGGTTCCCCATCCCGAACAGAGCATTCTGACTGAAAACACACAATAAATCAGTCTGCAATAATAATGCACTGATTTTGATTCACTTTTATGTAGTGTGATTAATCGCTTTCAAAATAAAAGTTGTGTACTATTTATTTATAATGCATATTTAAAAATACACACATACAGTATATATTTACATGCATATGCATTAATATATTTATAAATAGAATCATATTCATATATTTAATATGTAAAACAACATGTTATATTTTGGATGTGATTAATTGCCATCTTGTGAAAAACACTGGACAACATAAGGCGCAATTTAATACTTGTAAATAACTAAAAAACATCCGTTGTTATATATATATATATATTCATATGTAGATGTTATAAATTGTCTTACTAAGGTTTGAATGTTAGTCACGCGGTACTATATCGTTTCGCGGAAGTGCATGCACTTTTCATTATAAATGTCACATATCATTTTGAAATGTATACGAGTTTGACATCTCCAGTCCTCATTTACTTTAACTTTATGCATAAGAACAACATGACCATTCTGCTAATCGTCTCCTTTTTGTTTCCTGGTAAATATTTCAAGTGTTCAGAACGACACTAAATATGAGCAGATTCCTGAGTGAACCACTCCATTCTGAGACAGTAACAGGTGGAGGTCACACGATCGGGTTTCCATGACCCTGCCTTTGAGACTTGAAGCCTTGGAATGCAGTGCGTTTATTAGCTAAGGAGCCAAATAGACCAGAACTCCTGCTCTTTTCCATCGTGTGAAACTGACATTGCAGAAGGTTGTTGGTTCTAAACCCCTGCTGAACCACTTTCTAGCTTTTATGATTTATATTTACAGTATTTATAGGCATTGTAATGTATCTGGCAAATTCAAGATATATATTTTATTAGTTGGGAATGAAACCCATGAAGTTGGTGTTGCTAGCACCATAATGTACCATTTGAGCTTCAGGAAGGCTTTCTGGTCAATTTCACTCTTTGAATGAAGTCGAATGTCTAATATTACCCTGACAAATGTCCACCAAACCAATTGTGTATCAAGTCAACTCTACATGCATTAGAGGTTAAGATTCTGAATCTGAATTAACATTGTGAAAAATTCATGCACCTTGAATATTTTAACATATAGTGTGTGTTTAATGGGTTTAAATGGAATGCATTTACAGCAGAGCACATGTTATAGTGCTGACTAAACTCTTTACACAAAGCATGCACAGGACAGGAGTAAAAACCATAAACTGAGGATACAGCATGGACAAGCAACTAAAAAAAACCATAAAACATGTGTACATGCATGACTAAATCAATCAATCTAATAAACACAGACACATGAGGATTAGCAGAAGTTGTCCTTCCTGTTATACCATTCTCAAAACCTCCCAACAGCCTTAATAAATATCTTCCAAATATTAATGAATCTTGTGAAAAATAAGCATTTGTTTACATAAGGCCATATATATCTCATTTATCTTTTTTTTATTCAGTTTTTATACAGAATTCCTGAAGAGCCATTTTTTTTTAAATACAGAATATAAATAGGAAATGTAAAAAAAACTAAAATATATGTTGTGAGCTGAATAAGAGAATCACTCAAGACTCAAAAAAAACGCATTGCATCATATTACAACACATTCCCCAAACCGGAAGCAGACAAGCACAGAAACAGAGACTGGGATAAATACTGGCAGTGCATTAGTGAAGTCTTACCTGACTGTAGGCATGATCACACACACACTCTCTCTCTCTCTCTCACACACACACACACACTTCACAGTGTAACAGTGTTTCTGCTGCACGCCGTGTGGGAGCGCGTGCGACAAGCTCCTGCAACCCGGAAGCCCAAACCCCTCCAGATTGTGTCACATGCATGGGCGGATGAACAGATCTATCATTCTGGTTGGCTGACAAGCCCACGTGTGTTTTTAAGGTCCGACTGAAATCCTACTATCGTAACTTGTGCTTGCGCGTGACAGGATCGAGCCACAAAAGTCATTAATCACTAATCAATAACCACTCGGGCAGTGTCTCTCCTGCACACACACACACACACACACACACACGCACGCATGCACTGGAGCTCTGACACAGGATGCACGAGTCAGGAATGCATGACGATGGTACATTTTGTACATTTTGTACCAGCAGCAACGAGTGCAACCATCAAAACAGAGTCACTTCTGCATATCTGATCATAAACTACGAGTGCGTTATGCATGTCGGTGTTTTAGTCATGATGCAATACCCTGTGTTTGCACGAAAGCATTCAAAAACATCTCCTTGAACTCCTAGCCTCGACACCACACGAGATGAGCATCAGACAGACCATCGTGTTTTTACCTCAGCTTCTTCTTGTTCCGCGTGTTTCTGTGTGCAGCAGCACAGCCAAGCACCGACATCTTCCTGTGATCAGACTGACAGAACACCAGCTGATCCCAGAGCAGACTCACACTGCTTTATAGCGTTTCTTCTTCCCACAGAAATCATCTCGCCTGCCTGTGTAATTATTTCTGGCTGCTTTTGCATTTTTCTAAGTTGCTAAACTCATCGAAACCTTAATACTGGTGTTTATAGTAATATACTTTTAAATTATTCAATAAAATAAGTCCAGGTGGGCCTTCTATTTTTGTGATAAAACTTTGCAAAATACTGTCATGCTATTCTGGAGGTTATTTAGATTGTTTGACAGTAGGAAAAGTAAGTTTAATTTAATATCATAATATAAATAGAAACTATCAAGGTGTTTTTCTAATAAGCATAAATACATTTTGTGTACAATAGATACATTTAATTTAGATTCAATTAATATGCAGATTTCTTTTTTTTATTCAATATTCAGCATCTTTAGACTTAAAAGAGGTAAAAACATATTAGTAAGAATGAGCCCAATATGAACAAAAATAGTTTGTAAGAGTTTGTGTAGCGTAAATATTTAACAAATAATAAATGACTAATACTTTTATAATATTTTTTAATAAAGATGTAAAAAAAAATCCCCTAATTTCTCCTTAGTCGTCTTTTTTAAAATCACTTTTTAAACTTTATCTGGGGATGTTGTGTCAAAAAAGATTGAATTTGATCTTTACGGTCAACGTTATGAATGTCATGGGTTAACTGCGGCAAAAATTGTAAGCAAAAGTAAGATGAACATGAATGCTGAATAAACAGCTTTATATTTAGAAAGTCAGTCTTAATTCATGTTCCTTGAGCATAAAAAAAAGCCAACAAATAGAGTCAGACACATGTGATTTAGCTGATAATTAGTTCTTTTATTATGACAAGGCACGTTAGGTCTTACAGGCTGTCTTTAATGATGAACACATTATTTACATTAAACTGCTTGTCTCCTCAGCGATAGAAAAAGGCAAATATAAGCAAAGAGCAGATTCTCACTCATATAAATCTACGCGAGTGTGCTTTTCGTAGTAGTGTATGGAGCACAGTGATGTCTTAGTGGAAATACGGGGACAGCAGTGTGTGTGTGTGTGTGTGTTTTATAATGCAAACGGACTGGTTTGAGATTACAGGAAGCACCAGGTCACAGGTTCGATTCTCTCTTCATTTCAGTACTTTGAGTTTGCAGCGTCGTCCCTGAATAAAAACTTGGAACAAATCCACACCGTTTAGAAGCACGATGAACACTTTGCATCAAAAAGCACATTACAAGAACGTTATAATCCAAAATCTGTGCATGCATTTTGTTTAAAAAAAATAGCTGTGACATTTAGTAATACATTCAAGGAGATATATATAAACAGTTTCAGTAAAAAAAAAAAAAAAAGCTGAAGATATGATCTTTCTGAAAAAACAAATATTAAACGAAATTTGAAAAAGGCATTGAGCAAGTTTACATCCCTTCTTTTACACTCATCGACATTCAAGAACAATAGTTGATTGAGTCACATCTGTGCTGACATTTAGGACCTGGACTGCGATGCTTCTCCCAGTACATGCTGGGAAATTGCGCCGGCTCCTGTCTCACTGGTACCAGGGCGTCTTGCGGACCCAGCGCAGGGTGAAGCCGGCGTCCGTGCGGATCTTGATGGAGGCGGCCTCGGCTTCTCTCACCGTCTCCTTCACCGACTGCATCAAGTTCTGAGCGTTATGGACCAGCATCTCTGTGGCCTGTGAGAGAACCAGCGCACATTTAGACCGGGTTCAATTAAAAACAGGGTTTAAAAGCGACCAGTAGCGAGATCTGACCTGCTCGGACTCCTCCTCGCTGATGTTGGTGCGACCCAACATTGTGGCCTTGACCGTGGAGAGGATCTTCAGCTGAGTGCTGATGGTGGGAATCCTCTCACACACCTGCAGAGAGACACACAGACACAAGAAAACCTCCTTCAGAATGGCTGGTGATCTGCATTCACTGCACAGTCCCTGGTACAAAATCATTTGGACCACTTTATCTGTTCAGCATTCTCATTCATTTTCAAGCACGCATATCATTTTTAGTTCACTAAAAAGCACAAAATGAACACAAGAAAATTCGAACACATGCTTCTTCACAGCCTATCATTGGTTGGACCAATGATAGATGTGAATCTTGTTAAAAGCAGTGTAAAAACACTAGATGACTAAATTAAGACAATTGTACTGTAAAAATTAATATTAATCATTATATATATATATATATATATATATATATATATTACTGGGAAATATTACAACAGTAATATTTATTTGTTATTTGTTTTTAGTAATAATCATCATAAAAACATAATATTTTTTATTTTAATATTTTAACCAGTACAAATCTGTATTTAATAATAATATTTCATTAATTCAGATCTAGGATAAGTTATTTTAGTGTTCCCTTTATTTTTTTGAGCAGTGTGTATGTATATATATATATATATATATATATATAAATATAGATATAAATAAATACAATGCAATAAATGTCAAACGCTGAGACACATCAGCTGTTATGCTCTTCTCACCTGCAGTAAGTTGGTTCGTATGCGTTTGTCTGTGCACTGTTTGGCGACCTCTTTGGCGAGGAGCGTGACCTCATCTGAGGCTTTGGCGATGTCTTTGGCGCACTGGATGAGCGCTCTCTTATTCCCGCTGCCGCCCCGGACCAGTCGAGACATCTCGGCCATCAACAGAGCCATGCGCTTGGCCGCTCCGATGATGTCATTACCCTGCAAGAAACCATGGTTTAGTGTCCTGCTCGTCAGCACAAGCCCGATGGAGGAACCTGAGCAGAATCACCTTGCTGGACCACTTGCGGGCCTCGTCGTGCAGCTGCCGGGCAGCCACCATCATGGGCTCGCTGACCATCTCTCCGACCTGCTGCTCCGGGAACTCCTCGTCCTTCTCCTCGGGCGGCGGAGGTCTGGGAGGAGGCATCTCACCCTCCGGCAGCGGCGGCTTGGGAGGAGCGGCGGTGTCGCTGATCTGAATGACAAGCAGGATTAGGCTTTAAAGAGGATACAAATCTGTTTTGAGCACGTCAAGAGAGGGGCAGGCTCAGCAGAGCTCATTAGCATTTAAAAGGACATGCATTAAAACAGCCTGCCTATGAACAGAGCAGAGCAGGGTAAAGAGTGTTGTTTTACACTATCACTCAGAAATTTTAACCAAAGCATGTTATTGACTTTTCAATTAAAATCCTAAAGAATCATATCAACTGATAACCTCTTAGTAACCCTGCTGGTGCAGTAAAAGCATTCAATCTGACCTGCAGGCTCTCCAGGTCTGGAGGTGGAGGAGGGAAGTCCGGCTCCTGCGGCTGGAACACTTCTCGGACTTTAGCCACGGCACCCAGGATCTTATAACCCGAGTCCAGGAAGCCCCTCTGAAGGCCTGTCCAGAAGACAATGATCATAGGTTCTACTAAGGTGGTGATTGAATTAAACAAATATATCTTATGCGTTTCACTTTGTTGATTTGCACAAGCTCATGATCTCAGTTTACAGTAAATGCTGCTCCACATGTGTTTGAAAACACAACAAACTTCTTTGATTAAAATGATTAATGATTAAAATGTCGAGAAAAATCTCATAAAGTCATAAACAGTATACTAAATTTACAGTTATACTGTAACAAAAGATTGCATCATTTTTTCCTTTTTTCATTTGGTTTAATATTTTACTTTAGTAGTATGGATAAAATAGTAGAATAACAATATGTTTTGCCAAATTGTGAAGCTTTATGCTCTAAAATATTATAATAGCAATGTTTCTTATTTTGTGTAATATTAAATAATAATAACAACATCAGATAATTTTATAGTTATATTTATGGGTTTTTTTGGCCAAACTGAATAGCTCTAAAAACTTGCATTAGACATTTTATTTAGTAATAATAATAAAAAGTAATAATTATATAATCATGTTAATATATAAATCACAATATTATTGGCCAAATGATGAATCCCTACCTTCATGTACAATCATGTAATCAAAGTGCACCAGATTAAAAATAAGAAAAGTGTGATGCTTGCCAATGTGCTCATGATGCTGGGCACTGTGGATGGTTGCTAGGGTGTTGCTATGCAGCTAACATGCTTGTCTCACCTTGGTCCTGTATGTTGGCTGCCACGGCCTTGGCGTCCATGACCATCGGTGAGATGGTTCTGCTGAGCTCGTCAGACGCCGCTTTGACCGTCTCTCTGAACTTGGGGTCCTCAGAGTTCTCCACCTCTCGCTTCGCCACCAGCAGGATCCGATTGGCTCGCCGGGCAATGCTGGTTGCCCCAGCGACCAGCATCTGAGGCTGGTGATTGGCCATAGCGACCTGACACTTGTCCAGATCTTTCTTAATGGCTTCCTCTGATGCATCCAGCAGAGACCTGGTATCGATGGCTTCATCCACCAGACCTGAGAGAGACAGAGTTCTGTTCACATGCTGTCGCTTCTGTTACTCTAGAATAATTCTGATAGAACTACCCAGACAAAAAATTGGGATTTCAACCTATTCTTTACAGCATTTTTTCCACACTATAGTTTTCTAATTTGTTTTGATCTTTGTCAAATACTTAACTAATGTTTTCCATCGCTCTTTGCTAGTTTTCTGGGTAAAATAACCAGTTGTGAATCAAGTACTGCTGGCAAACGTTCTGATACTTTATTGAATATTAAAAAATGAAATCTAAAAAAGGAAAAAAAATACAAAAACATAAAACTTAAAAAATACATTAGATCCTGCCTGACATAAAAAGATGTTTACTGAAAATAAAATTTGTAAAAATTAAATAAATTTGAAAAATGCAAATAAATCAATGAAAAAATTAAATCTAAATTCAAATCAAATAAGTAAAAATATACATTACGTAGGCCAACAGATAGCATCCTGTCTGACATAATATTCTTATTTTAAGTAAATAGCTTTTTAAGTAAACTTTAAAAGAAATATGCAAAATAAAATAGTATAAAATAAAAACATGAAAGAAATACATAAATATAAGTGATAGATAAACGATAAGTTAAATTTAAATTTCTTAAGTAAAAATAAAACAAAATCAAATAAATAAAAATTGAAAGTTTAAGTTTGTCACCTGTCATTTTCTCGACATTGTCGATCCACTGATTCTTCATGGTCTCAAAGTGTTCGTAAGCAGCCTGGTTTCCAGGATTCTTCAGGAGGATCCGAGCTGCAGAGACCACCTGAAGATAAAAACAGATTAAAAAGCTGTGTTTGGCCCCAGCTTCAGTGGTGTGTGAGACTGGTGTGTGTTACCTGAGGCGTCAGGTCTCGGGCTGATTTGACAGCCGCCTGGATTCCCTCCACGGTGCTCTTGTTAGCCGTGCCGACTGCAGCCGCTTTCTCCGCCGTGGCTCCCAGACGACCCGCGTGATTCTCAAAGTTTGCAGCCCGCTCCTCGAACACCTAATCACACACACACACACAATCAATCACAGAGGAACACGATCTGGGATCTGCCATTTATTTGAGTTGTGACAGATATTATGGGAGAGGCTTGATGAAGAGCAGCAATTAATGCTGTAACTTAAGAAATCTGCTTCAAAGATACAATTTAATGAATTGCTAATTATAACATTAAAATAAAAAATGTACAACCTGGACAAATGCTAGAGATAGTGAATATAAATAAGAAAAAATAAATAAAAACAGTGGTATTTATAGAAGATATTTTCAGTGTCCCTGTAATTCAAAAGACTTATAAAACATACTAAATGGTGTTTTTTTTTTTTATGTAAAAGTGTGTAGTGTTTCCTGTAAGGGGTAGGTTTAGGTGTAGGACAATACCACATACAGTCTGTACAGTAGA
>JAUMHI010000053.1:17193380-17206169 GCA_032359435.1 Enteromius unitaeniatus | reverse complement strand
GGTATATGTGCATTAGAGCTTTGCAATATAGACAAAATAATCACATTTCCATTCTTTTCATGGCTATTGTGATTTTAGGTGGACCAAAATGACTATTTCCGCTGCGTGTGCATTTCTTTTATTGTGAATGTACACAAATAAAATAAAGATTTTGAATATTTTGGAATAATGTCTTATTCTTGAGCGAGTATTGTAAGCCGTTTCCACTTTTATAAGAAAATCAAGCGATGTATATTAGTCATGTCGAAAACAAATATTCTGTGATAAAGTTATCAGTGCGAAAGTTATCATTTTCTTTGTTTGAGCTCATTATAGTTCATTCGACCGTGCCCCGAGCTTCACGCGCAACAGCAGCAGCACAAGCTCTGCTGGAAAACATGTCTCCAAGTTCACTTCGGCTGCGTTTCGTTTCTGGAAGAAGATGCGCTGAGAAATAAGGTTTGCTTTACTTCAGACAAAGAAGATTTGACGCGTGGCTCGATTCAGGAAGATATCATTTACATACGTTTTTCTCTTATTAGCCTGCTGGTGTTATTGTGTTACTAACTTGTACACGTTAGTACACATAGTTAGACTTTTTCTAAACTATAATGAATAAATGAATAATCAAGTGAAACAATATGAAGTTTCATTAGCACAATCTAAACGTTTTACGATGCCAGGATGAGTAAGAAAAAAAAACGCTGAGAGGAATAAAAGAGCAGATCGTTATCATAAGTAAGTAATGTTTCTTGTCCAAACATCTCAAGGGCCCCAAAATCACCTCAGACCCCAGAGGGTTCAAGTTCTTAGCAATGCATATTACTAATAAAAACTAGGTTTTAATATATTTTTGGTAAGTAATTTACAAAATATATTTATGGAACATGATCTTTACTTAATATCCTAATAGTTTTTGGCATCAAAGACAAATGGATAATTATGACCCATACAATGTACTGTAGGCTACTGCTACTCACTATGACCTGGAGTTATACCTTGAGTGTGTCCTGCAGCTGCTGAGAGATGGCTCGGGCCTGAGGACCGTCTCCTTCGCCCCGGGCCGCCAGCTCGGCTAACTGCCCCATCAGGTGCTCCACCTCCTCACACTTCCCCAGCAGATCGTGTCTCTGAGACGCTGGCAGAGCATTGGCCAGACGCCGGCCCTCAGCCACCAGCCCGCGGATCGCAGCCTGACCTGCACACACACACACACACACACAGAGGTGAAGAGGTCATCGATAAGAGAGAGAGAGAGAGAGAGAGAGAGACACAGACAGAGTGCTGACCGACGCCGCTGTCGTCCAGCGAGGGGTTGTCAATCCAGCGCTGAGCCTGTTCCATCTTCCCCTCCAGGTGAACAGCTGCTTTGGCCGGACAAGTGTTGGCCACTGCCTTGCTGGTTTTGGACTGGAGGTTCTGCAGGGCTGTGGCGATCTGCTTGGCTAGCGCTCGAGCCTCAGGGGTGTCGCCCTTACCTCTGAAAACACACCAGACACAGATCCTTTAGAGCAGAGGTCTCAAACTCAGTTCAGGCCACGTTTCTAGTGATGCTGAAGAGCTTGATTATCTGGATCAGATGTGTTTGATTAAGAGCTAAACTGTGGCCCTCCAGGGATTGAGTTTGATCCCAGTGATTTAGATCATGTAGAAGTAATCTAACTAGATCTAATATTAGCCAATTTCATATTGAAACTAATATTACATGATATCACATGATCCACTAAAGACACATCCAAGCAGGACTAGGCATAATCTTTTTTTTCTTTTTTAGCCATGTCCATACACAATAATATTTATAATTATTATTAAAATAGTTTATAATGAAAATATAAAAAATAATAATATTAATAATAATAACAAAAATAAACAATAAGTATTTTTATATTAATGTTTTATTTAATTAAAATTACGAAATTTAAAATATAATAAAATACATAATAAAATAAAATATTTAATAGCTTATTCCAAAAATATTAAACAAATTAAAGAAGCATTCCTATAGTAATATATTTACTTCATGGTCAAATAAACAATTAGTGTTTATTATTAATAATAATTATAATAAATTATATATATATATATATATATAAATTATAATTTTAATTTTATTTTTTTACATTTTATAAAAATGAAATAAATGAATGTTCTTACTAATAATAATTCTGAAATGTAAAATAAAATAGTATTTAATAATATCAATATTAACATAACACAATTAAAACGACTGAAATTAAATAAATAATTTATTCTACTGTAAAGAGAGTATTTAATATTTAATATTTAGTAAATATGTAATATTTAGTCTTAATTTCAAGAACAGCGGACTTCGACATAATGTCAATCATTATAAATGTTCATCACAGCTGATTTTAATCGACCTGAAAAAGAACCTAAATCCAAGCTGAAACAGGATTAATGATTAGTTTGCCAGGATTTTGCCAGATGCTTTTTTTGAGTCACTTATCAACAAGCAAACTAGATGAAGTCCATCCACTAGCTCTCTTAAGTCCATGAAACGAGTGCAGAGAAACATCATACATCATACCCACACAATCATTAAAACCGTTGCTTAACTACCGCCAAACACTGGAACAATGACAAGCGGGATTCCTTGCGTGGGCAGGAACGGAAAGACACGCTAATATTCCAAAGATTCCAGCCAAGAAGTGGAGATGTTGAGAGATACGTACGCTCTCTTGAGCTCGGAGAGCTTGGCGGTGAGGCCGGCGATCTCGCCCATGCTGCGCAGGATATCCTCTCGTTCCTTGGGATCTTCGCAGAGATCCGCAATCTTCCTGGCTTCTCCCAGAAGAGCTCTGATGTTCTCCTCTCCCTCCGGACCGCCGTGAGGATCCGCCAGCCAGTTCTGCCGTTCACAAAACACCAGCACACTCACAAAAAACACACTAGAAATATGCAAATTATGCTTAATTATCATTTTTAAATTGGTTTAATATAATCATCCAGCATCGTCTAGACATGTGTTTTATGGATTCTTGAAGCGTTCACTGAGCAGCAGGTTCACCTGAGCAGCGTCTATCCTCTTGGCAATGGCTTGTTTGGAGCCGGTCATGGCCTCCAGTTTACGTGCTGCATTTTCCACTTTCCCTGTTAGGACGTCCAGGCCCTGAGACACCTGCTGGGCTTTCTGCATGGCCACCGGACTCGCTCCCTGACCCCTGCGCAGGACACACACATCAAACACAGCGGAAAACACTTCACAAACGTGACAATGGTTACGGTCGACTGTGGATGAAGTTCTGGTGGTGTGTCACTGATTTTTTTTCTTCTACACACTAAAGACAATGTATTTGAATCGATTTAAACCATGCAGCATGCAAATTGTATAAAATATTAAATGTAAATATGTTTGTATTATTTGTAAATGTACAAAAAAATATTTAAATGTGTATATTATATTATTTAAAAAAATATTTAATAAGAAACATTTGGAATATACTTGAATATTTTTTATTGTTAATATGCTGTAAATATTTTGCTCTAAAAATTGTTTAAATAAAAACATGAATTATATTTGATATTTTTAATATCTTTGACAATTACAATATTTAATTACATTGGTATTATTTCTGTAAATATTTTAAATGATTATAAACCATACTTAAACAGTTGTTTAAATATTACTTGCAATACAAATATTTTTATATATTTCATATTATTTTGTTAAATATTTGAAATATTATTTTTAGTGCTGTCAAAGGATTAATCATGATTAATCACATCAAAATAAAAGTTTTTCTTTATATAATATATTTGTATGTACCGTATATATTTATTAAGTATATATAAATACAAACGCATGCATGTATATATTTTATGAAAATATGTTATTTTTATGTATTAAATATATTTAGATACAATAACAAATATAAGAAAATAAATATATAAATGCATTTACATGTGCATATTTTTAAAATGTAAACTGTACGTGTTTGTTTTAATATAAGCATAATAAATAAACACAGCATAAACACATATATTATGTAAATAAAAACTTTTATTTTAGATGGGATTAATCATGATTAATCATTTGACACCACTAATTATTTTTTAAAAGTATTTATATATTATCTTTGAAAAAGTACTTCAACCTAATTAATTACATTTTATTTAAATATTTGCACATACTTTTACTATTGTTTAATAATTTAATGGTACTTTTTTATTTAATAAACAATATAAAAAACACTATTGTCATTATTTTTAATAAAATTTATAAAACTATAAATATTTTGAATATTATCTTTGATAAATAAAAAACACTTAATTGTAAATGTTAATATTATTTTGTAAAGAAATAAAAATATTTTGTATACAATTTCTCATAACATTTTTAATTTTAAAAACATGTGTTTTTTATTTTCAAAAAATATTAAAGCACCCATTTTTTATATTACCTTTTAATTAAAAAGTCTAGATTTAGACATGAGCAGCACAGCAATTTCCCAGCAGAGATGGAAAATGGGGTTTAAGAGGATTATGGGTAATATCAGACAGCTGCTTCTAATCAGACGACCGGGAAGAAAACCTGATGTGATCTAGGAGTCAGGTTTTCTCGGATGTAAATGCTTGTTTGGGTGACCTATCACTGACAGAGATCGATCTACACGGAGAGCGCACACACACACACACACTTTAACCTTGGTTTACAGTAAAAATTTTTATAAATAATGATAATGATAATAATAAATAAAATAATTAAATATTTCCAAAAACAAATAAAAAAACAAAAAAAAAATCAAATGAAATCAAATATCTGGAGCTCAGTACCTGGCCCGCAGCTCGGACACCTGCTCAGTAAGTTGTCCAAGCGTTTTGGCCGTTCCCATGATGTCTCGTCTCTCTTTTCCAGCGCAGAGTTCACTGACTTTACCCGCTTCGTCCAGGATCTGACGGATGGCCTGCTCGCCCGGGTCACCTGCAGCGGCACACCATCAGTGAACATGACTCTCATGGTCTTTGTACTGCTCTGATTATTTTAGCAGATGTTTCTCCTGGAAGTAAGTACCTGGCTGGGCGTGAGGGTCTCGGAGCCAGTTCTTGGCCTGCGCCATTTTGGAGTCGATCAGAGCCAGTGCTCTCTTCATAGCCTCTGTGTCCTGCAAACCATGTCCACACACACACACACATTACATCTCACATCAGGACGTCTGGATGATGCTCTGTAGTGTCTGTGTGTGTGGAGTTATTTTGTCAGTTGTCCGTGTGATTTATTAATAGATACGACCTCACTGAACTTCTCAGTCTGCATTCATACGCAAATCCATTACAGATTATAATAACATTACAAATAATAAATTCAATAATTAATAAAAATTAGATTTTCAAAAAATTCATATAATTCAATTATTTATTTAAGTCTGCAGCAAATCAATAATTTCCATTTGCATGCAACAAAACGTTATTTAAATAACAGTGTGAACCAAAATGATGAAGAATCAGAAATAGACGTTTTTAATTCTTATCTGGGTTGGTGTCATTTGCTATACCTGGTTTACGATCATGTGACTTTACTCAGATAATGTATACAATTATGTAAATTTAACTCAACATTATTTACATATAAATTCAAAATATACTAGAAATACAATTAAAAAAACAATAATATTAATAAAGAGTTAATTTGTAAACACATACCATTTTTTGCCATTTAATTTGCAAAAACAATGTGTTTTTTGTGTTTAGTGAGTTTTATTTGTGCTTATGTTTATAAAAAATAACCCAACTGCAGTCTGACTGCGATTAATTGGAATGCACAGTGAAAAAACATGATTTTTGAAAATTTTGAAAAAAAAACCTAACTAAAAAAACAGAATAATTAAAATTAAACATAAAATTGCATTATTTAGAATACAATTACATTGAAAGCTCTTTTATAATACAAGAATTACATTTATAATTACATTCAAATAAAATATCTATAATCAAAATAACCCAACTGCAGTTTGACTGAGATTAAACGCATTGCACAATTAAACATTTTAAAATGTTTGAAATTCTTACAAATATTTTTGCAAATGTTATATTCAAATATTTATATTACTATTTATATAATTACATTTTAATTTATGTAAATGCATTATCATGCTTATAAATGCTCATTCATAATTAAATTGTATTCATAGATTACATTTAATTTTTATTACATTTATTTTATTAATATTATTTTATTTTATTGAATTTAATTATTTATTCGTAAACTAATTAAAAGGAAATCAAATGATCTTTGACTTGCTGTGTAAGTGTAGTAACTGTTACTTAAGATAGACCCCTTTGTAAATCATTGACCAGTAATAAAAAGCAAATGGAAGTGGAATGAATTCACTGAAAGTGAACTAAACAGAGTGAGCGAGATAAAGAGAGAGAGCTTGTAGTGTGACCTTTTTTGGTTAAGGTCTAAAGCTGACAGTTTGTCATCACAGGAGATAAAACACATACACACACACAAGCTAAAGTGTAATTGAACACATACACAAACATTCAGTGTGATTTATTCTGAGACACTGAAGCTGATGGTGTAATATGCTGAAGCATCACTTCAGATCCGTTTCAGCCGTTTAACACTCAGCGTCGAACCCACAAACACATCTGTCACGCTCGGTTTTTCTTTTTAGTCTGTGCTCACATTTCCTGACTGCACCCTGCTTAAAAAACCAAACAAACAAAACATCTAAGGTGGTGTTCTGGTCTCATCAAGTGGATCCTTGTGGGCTGAGAGACCTGGTTCAAGCCGCTTTTTAACAGGTACAACGAGAAGACAGGAAATGATGTGGAGAAAGAGGAAGGAAAACAGGAAATGACTGAACCAGATCGGTTTAGATTATTCAGACATCATTCGGACAATATTAGTTTTAAATGATTATTTTGTAGTGATGAGCATTAACACACACACACACAGTCACACGCAGTATTCAGAGCAACACGAGATTAAACACACACACACACACACACACACACACACATTAAACATCATCAGTGAGTCATCAGTGAGTCCAGCGACAAACCTCAGTTTCCTTCTCCAGCATTAAATCAGCAGTTATTTTAAATGAGCATCAAAAAGTTCAACCGCGTCAGTACATTTATCATTTTTGCTGCCCCAGCATATATACTTTAATTATTTAAATGTATATAATATATATATATATCATTTGTTAATAAATAGTATATTTTAAGCAATATTTGTATTCAGAAAGCATGCATTAAAATGATCAAAATTGATCATTAAAGATTTCTACTTCAAATAAATGCTGTTCTTTTAAACTTTCTATTCATCTGTGAATCCTGAAAAATAAAATGCATCATCATTTTTCACAAAAAACAACAACAGCTATTTGAAATCATACTAATATTAGACTATTTTTATTTTTGATCAACCAAGCACTGCACTGGTTATCACCTACAAAAAACAAAACAAAAAAAAAAGTCAATGCATTCCCAAACGCTCATTATTTTTATTATTATTTTAGATGAGCTGATGCTGGAACAGGAAGTTTTTGATTTCAGTCATGGCGATTATGAAACGAAAAGCAAAACAAGTGAAATGATCTTGACAGTCACCACTGATAAGCTAATGCTAACTAGAATGTAGAAACCTATCTGTAAAGCTGCTTTGCAATGATTTGTAGCACTTTAGAAATAAACTTCATCTAAAACTGAGTGTGTTTCTCTGTTAGCATCACACACGAGCGACGGCAGCCATCACTGCACTCCATATCCCATCATGCCGAGCGCACAGCGAGAACACAGATCCTTACCTTCTACAGCGGGACCACAACAAACCCAGAGAGGAGAGACAGAGCACACATTTAACAAGAACCACTGACAGATGCACCAAGAGACCAGAGCAAATCAAATCCATTAATAAAAACACAAACACTAAAGCTTTAACCTTCACTTCCCCAAAACACATGAATCAATCTCACAAAAAAATAAGTATTAAAGTAAATAAGTAAAAAAGTAATAAGTAAAAATATAAATAATGTCAATTCTAAAATCTAAGTATGTTTAATGCTAATTTATTTTCATTTAAATAAATACATTTTAGTGTAAACAATTATTTAAAAAAAATGTAATGAATATATTGTAAACTAAAACTAAAACGATGTGATTTTTACTAAATAACTTGGGAAAAATTGCTTCATTTTGATTCATTGTTTCATGCATAAAATCTATTTTTTTAAATGATATATAATATATTTATTATACAAACATTCACATTATTTTTTCTTTCCATTTTGTGTAATGCACATAAACCACCCTTTATTTTAATTTAACAAATTCACTCTACCATATAAAAATATATAAAAACATATAATTACAAAATAAAACCCTTAAGGCTAAAATTTTCACATTAGTTATGGTAATAAAATGCTTGAATAATTGAGTAATATAAATAAATAACAGTATTGTCATATGTATACCTGTCATGGTGTCACAAAGCCTAAAATCTTGACAGCCTGAAAACATTCTTCCATTTCTTTGAGATATATATTCTGTTTTAGGGTTTTTTTTGTGAAAGTGATTCATACTGATTCCAGAAGCTGTGATATGTTGATATTTCCATGCATGTAATAAGAGAAACAACGTTCCTACGAAACAAACTTCATTTCCAATGCATCTGCAGTCCAAAAGTGATCTTGATGAACCTTGTTATAGTTTGCACATGCCTATTCCAGCCCAAACCCAGCTAGAAAACCTGAAACCAGCTCAACAAACCAATGCACAGTTCAAACACACACACGCTGCACCTTCAAACGTAGCTTTAGAAATACTTTGGCAATATATTTTTCAACACTCGAAGGCGTATACATGCATGATGAGTCATGTGTGTAATAAATATTACAGATCCGTGCATGCATGCGAGCGAACAGTAAACCCTGGGGTTTTTTTCCTGCATGCACATGAAGACACACACCTTATTGGCCCAGGCGTCCTCGTCCCAGGACGTGAGCTGCAGAACGCGGATGATTTCGTTGATTTCTGTGCTCATCTTCTCCACCGTGAAGTTCCTGTTCTTCAGGGCCTCCTCCACACCTTTACCCTGAGACGTCTTGGTCGTTACGAAGATCTTGATGCCTGCGCGAGACACCAACAGGTAAGTTCTGCATTCAAAAAATACTGTGAAAATGATGAAATATTACTACTATTTGAAATAGCTGTTTTCCATGTGAATATCTATTAAAATGCAATTGATTCCTGCGATCGAAGCAGTATTTTCAGCATCATTAATCCAGTCTTCAGTGCATGATCCTTCAGAAATCTTTCTAATATGCTGATTTGAGGAGCATTTAGTAATTATCAGTGTTGAAAACTGCATTTCATTTTTCAGGATTCACAGACGAACCCAAAGTTCAAAAGAAGAGCATTTATTTCAAATAGAAATCTTCTGCAACATTAGAAATGTCTTTACAGTCAGTTTAGAGCAAATCAACGCATCCTTGATGAAAAGTATGAATTTGTCAGGTCAGACCTGAGATGAGAACGGGCAGCAGCTCTTTGACGGTGTTCATGGAGTTGACCAGCATGACTCTGTGCTCCTGATGAGTTAACTCCTGCTGCCGCTCGTCTATCATCTTGGCCATCTTCGTCATGCCTGTGAACGCAAACACAGGCAAATATGAGCTGATTTGATCTGACTGACCAAAGTAGCATGCTAACTAATAACAGCACCACTCAGGATCACTTCACAAAGCCAGAAGCAATAAAAGTGATCAGAACAGAATAAGACATTATTGGACTGTAGAAGCAAAACACAAACAGATGCTACATGACGAAGCATTAAACATAACTTATATATGTTTTGTACTATCATAACGGACTTTTTCATCAGTTTAAAACATCCTTGATTACTAAAAGTGTTCATTTCTTCACAAAAAAATTAACTGAACACTTTTTAACGGTAGTGTATTTATATTTGTATTTCCTAGAAATATTTTCAGATTTTATTGCAAATATTTTAAATATTAATTTTTTTTTTTCTTTGCTAAAAGGAAAGTATTAATCTATAATGCACATCACAAAGCCAAAACAAACAACAAAACACATCATTTAAACAATAATAATAATAATAAACCACAGCAAATATTTGAAATATTAATTTTTATTTTTTTTTACAATTGATTTTCTTTGCTAAAAAGAAAGTATTAATCTAGATGCACTTCACAAATCCCCTCCCAAATTATTGTTCTATTATTTATGTTTTGTTTTTTTTTTAATATAATTTTTTATAATAATTCTAAAATAATAACTTATAATAAAAGAGAACATGTAACAGTCTGGAAAGGGAAAGTATGCAGCTATTATGCACAAATTACACAAAGAAACAGGAAAAAATAACATAATTAAAAAAAATAAATTAACAACAACAATATAACATGCATTAGGCAAAAAAACTCAATTCATCTGTTTTTGTCCTAATAAGCCACATAATCAAGAATATTCGTATTACATCACAGTACGAATCCCCGCCCACAGTGAAATCTTATTGGTCCAAACGCTGCTCCACATAACTGCATATAATGATTGTTTTTAATGTACTTCTAACATTAAAATACCTGGTCCCAGGTTCTTGGTGTAGGTGATGAGGTCCTCCATGGACTCCACCACCTCGGCCACGGTCAGATACTCCAGAATCCCTTTACACACACGGATGATCTTACGAACCTGAGAGCAGGGAAACAGCAAATACTCTGTCAGATATCAATGCACCCCGCAGGAATAAAGCCATAAAGGGTTTGTAATGCGTCAGACCTCAGCCTCATCGAATGTCAGGAGCAGGTCGGAGGTTCCCGACAGGATCCCGCGGGAGCCGTCGATCAGGTAATCTCTGGCTTGGACAGAATACGGGTCGGCCTTCAGCATCTGAGCCGCCTGAACCAGTTTAGTGCAGGCGTTCTCTACCCTGCAGAGAAGATCACGACAAAAGAAAAAGCTTAGTTACCGCCTTTCTTATTTATAAAGTTCTGAAGAGCAGAATTTATGTGACATTTGTAACGTTATAAATATCTTTAGTGTCACTATTGGTCAGTTTATTGCATCCTTGACAGATAAAATCATTAAGTTCTTTCGAAAAAATGAATGACTTGTTAACGGTAGTGTAGTCATTATGCATCTTTCTCACAAATATTTCACTGTAAATATTTAAAATGTGATTTATTTCTATTTTTCCTTAAAAAATCAGCAAAGTATGCACCTATACCGCATGAATGAATAAACAATGGCAGACGATGCAAATGATTACAGATTGTTTCACAGTTTTCAGCACTTTCAAAATACATTTTCACAAAACCTCATCTGTGTCAAGCAGCTAGATAACATCAGCTCTGTGTCAGATACCTAGATTATCACAGAAAACCTCATGTGTACATCTGCACGCCTAAAGATGGATGCAAACAAAAACCAAGGCTGAAATTTCAGTATGCATTATAGATTGTGATCCTATGTAGCATGTATTTTTGGGTTTAGTCAGTCACTCCCCAACACTGTCAGTCCCACATGCACGCTTTTCCACTGTCAGCAGCTTTAAATCACGTAGGAGTGACGTATTAGGCCCCAATTCCCACAACACACCCTATTCATCTGTGTCCGACTGTCGTCAGGAGGGTTTTGTTGTAGTTGCAGAATGGAGACCGGTGTCATATTTCTTGGTGGCAGGACAGACCACAGCTGTGTGTGTGTGTGTGTGTGTGTGTGTGTGAGTGTGTGAGAGAGAGAGAGAGACAGGACAGCAAGGTCACAACTGTGTGTGTGTGTGTGTGTGTGTGTGTGTGAAGGCTGCAGTAATGAATATGAATTTATCTCCGCACCAGGCCACACACACACACTGTATTTCGAGGGAGCACAGGTTGTCCATTATGTGTGTGAGTGTTTCCAGTAATCCACACGTTCCTCCTGAGTCAGGGATCTGAGCGCAGCAGAATCGATTCACGTATGACTCAAAGCGTCCCGTCCGCAGCTCCACCATAAGCTGAAGGCTTTCAGACGTGGCGAGCACATCACAATCACATCACATGACACAATGTCTGCGGAAACGGAGCCACAGCAACATCATGTCTGTAAACTTCATCAGATAAAGCTCTGTGAAGCAGTCCTGCTGGTCTGGAGGCGGTTGAAAGAAATAGTTCGCCCAGAAATGAAAATCGTTTTCTCACCCTCGAGTCCAAACCTGTCTGAATGTCTCTCTTCCGCCAAACACAAAGGAAGATATATTGAAGAACTTACTAAAGAAAAATACTACGGGAGACAATGGTGACCAAAACAGCCTGGTCACAAACTTTCTTCAATATATCTTCCTTTGTGTTCAGCAGAACAAAGAGATTCATACGGGTTTGGAAGTACTCGAGGGTGAGCAAATGATGACATTTTCATTTTTGAGTGAACTTCTTTAAGGTTCAGGAGATTTTCAGCTATTTCCTGTTTGGATTTATTTAGTTATTCTCTAAGCAGCAGATGTTTGTGCACATGGCTGGAGATTCCCCAGCTGCTGGACTGTGTTCCTCAGGGACCTTCACACTGATGGTCATCTGCAGTAATAGATTTTCTATGAAGTGGGTTTAGTAGTGATTCATTGTTTCATTTGAATCAGTTAAATGATTTACTAAAGAATCAAACTGATTCGGTTCAACTCAGCACATCCCACTAAAGATGAAGATTATTAGTATTATTTTAGAAGATTGAAATACTGTTATGATATTTTAATAAAAAAAATATATATACAGTGATCCCTCGTTTATCGCGGTAGATGCGTTCCAGACCTGGCCGCGATATGTGAAAATCCGCGAAGTAGGG
>JAUMHI010000053.1:17170450-17183682 GCA_032359435.1 Enteromius unitaeniatus | reverse complement strand
AATAGTATTTCAAAAGAACACATTTTGAGGGACTAAACTAGCCCAAAATCTCAAAATTGACCACTGCATAAAAAAACAATGTTTTTGCCTGCAGTGTCTCGCCTTAATTATTAAATAAAAAGATTCAAATGCATGAATACAGAAACAATATACTATTGAAATACTTAATATAAACAATAATTAAAACATTTAATGTAATAATGTGATTGAAATATTATTGTATTATAATACTATTTTTACTCACCCTCGTGTTGATCTTCCATGGATCACAGGAAAACATGCTGCCATTTACTAACAATGCAAGTTAAAATTGGAACAAGGATAACACCATAAAAGCAACATGAAAGGCTTCTATATGAATTGCGTTCCACATTCCAAGTCTTTTGAAGTCATGAAATATCCTTGCATTGTATGAAAATCTGGCAGAATGAATAACAGTAAATCAAACAAAAAGTAAATTTGGTCAGTAACATCATTTTATCAGTTTGAGGAGAGCAACAATCTCACACACACATCTCAGTATCACACACATTCATGAGCATTCAGCGAAAGCAAGTCAAAGGTGAATGATTTTGATTAAATTCACTGAATTATAAAAAAAGGCATCCCACCTCTTGCATAAGTACAGCTGTAATACAGTGAATATGATTATTGTGTTTAGTTCATAAAAATGCCTTGATTTCCCACATGTTCATTACAGTTAAACGTACTCATCTCTACTACGTGCTGTATTAATATTCTACATAGATTATAACATTATCGTTAGCAAATTCAAAAATGACAACCTACAACCAGTGGCCTATCTAGACAGCATTTGGTCAAAATATTAAAAGCAGCATCACACATAACCTTGGCTGAGAAGACAAGACATAATGCATTGCAAACTCTATTGGTTTCACAGATTTGCAGTTAAACATGACAGTCTCTTAAAGGGATAGTTAATCCATCATTAGTACTACGGTCAACTGTTTGTATGATATAATGTTTTTAGGTGAACTGTCCCTTTAAGACAGCTCCCTGTGTCCTATATGGATCAGGTAATGTTTTATGCATGTTTGTAGTCTTCAAAAAGCTGCGTGTTGAAGCTAAGTGCTGATCTGGGATCAGAGGTCAGAGTGTAGTGCTAGATTACTACTGATCTGACATCAGCAGGGCATCCTTACATTCAATAATGTCATTTAGCTTGTGAATAGGAAGCACTGTCATAAATGAAAATGAGCTGTTATTGCAAGGCATTAAGTGTACTTTCTTATTGCACATTCCTGCTCTTTCCACCATTCATCAGTCTTTCAACTCCATAATTGCTATCTCTGAAAGCCCTTTCTTCTCCAGCCGATGCCATCATTCAAGTCTCATCTCGCATTTTTGTCTTTCAGAAAAATATCAGGTTTTGCAAATAAAGTGAGTTTCATGTTGACTTTAATTCTAATGCCTTCATGCACCAATTGAATGTATATAAAATCTGGAGGGTCATCGGGTCTGCGTCTTGTGCTCTTCATCCCCTCATCACTGGATTCCCACCAGTTCAGTGATGGGTGGAGCGAACACCATCAGCTCCTGATATCTGTGGAAGAACAGACTGAGACGAGAGACGTAACTGTCCTCTTGATACGGCAGCTTCTTCTCCTTCAGGTACTGAGACACGATGGGCTTCACCTGACACACAGACACATTCACTGTTATCTACATTTATTTAACATATTGTCTTTAGTGATTAGTGTATTCTTTTTATTTTAGTTTGAATAATGTTGCTTCATTAGTTTTTTTGTGTGCATGAATGATATTGTTAATGTGGTTATGCTGCATTTTAATATAATTTAAATCAAATAATTTTTATTTACATTCGGGTTAGTATCACTTTTTAAAATAAATCTTGGCTTAGGTTAGTTCATTATTTTATTTCTTTGTGAATGGTATTCTTACTTTTAATTACTGTTACACATACTGGTAATTTCTCTATGCTTCATTTACATTTTATATTAAAGACTTTTTGCAATTTATATATATATATATAAAAATAATAGTTTTTTTTTGTTTTGTTTTTTGTTTTTGTCATATCATCCTTATCCATGAATTTTTTTTTTTCAATTAATCTTGTTTAACAGACAGCTCTTTTATTCAATTATAAAATTAGCTTGCTATTAACTTATTAACATTTTTGAATTTTATTAATATAATTATTTATTTGTTAAGGCTACATTTAAATTGATTTAAATATAGTAAATTTTAATATCCTGCTTATATTAATCAGTTTTTACTTTTACAATGTTACTTTATTTGTTAATTTAATTTACTATAAATAATGTAATGTTTATTTGTAATATTTATTTTTAAGTAAATAAATAATAATATAAATAAAACATATATAATGAATAAATAATTCATATAAGTATAAATGATGATAATGATGTATTATAAAACGTAATAAAATATTTAAATTAAATTACAATGATAAATTCTATTAATTATATATTATAATTGATTATAAATTCATTGTTTCAATATACATGAACATTTAGGGGAAAAAATTTATATAACACAAAAATTAATAATTACAATTATTTAATGCAATAATTTAAATGTTAGTTTGAAATAAATGATTTAATTATCTTGCATTATTTACATTATTTTATAATTGAATTTTAGAAGGATTTGAAGTTTGTTCCATGTCCATGGGCTGTGCTTTGAACACACACCTTCAGGCACATGTTGTCAGACAGGAATGGGAAGAGGTGATGCTCCACGTGGCAGCTGATGAGGGAATGACCGAAGGTCCAGTCCAGCAGCGGGTTTCTGGGCAGGTTCAGGACTCCGTGTGTCATCTGGTAGATGCGTTTGGGCCGGTTAGTGTCAGAAAACATTGGCAGGCCGATGTGCTGCGAAAGCAGAGGCACAGAAACCAGCTCAAAAAAGAAAAAACCCAATTATAAGGATGAAATGCTGAAACAGAGAAGAACATGGTGCCTTTAAGCGATTTAACCTTTAGCTCAGTGTGTGTTTGATCTTTCAGTGGGATGATGTGTGTTCAGCGGCCCGAGAGACGCCACTGACACCACAGGAGGCCTGAACTACATCCAACTGATGTAAACACACAGGATAATAGCATATACATGCATTTATCTCACACACATACTGTAACACACCAGCAGCACAGCATTCACTCCTAAACAAAGATCTCACACATCGCTGTGGGCCTCAGCTTTAACCCGGCAAAAATACCTCAGCGGATCAGCACAATACAAAAGTACATTCTCCCTTTGCTCTGCCTGGGAAAATCATGCGTGAATTGTTCCCATTTTACTTTTTTCTGCAGATGAACCTTGTGAACCTCCGCGAGCAGGAGAAGAGAACAAAGCTGTATTGAGCGGGTCTCGCGGGAATGGATGGAGAGACACACAAAGACAGGGATGGATTGATGCAGACTTCAGCTGAATAGCTTGGAAAGTTCACACTCGTATGAGCTCGAGAGAGACCACAGACTCTGTACAGTTGTGAGTGGGTCGTGTGCTGTCTGCATAAAGCTCAAGAACCGAATAATACCAGTTGTGAGTGGTCCATTAACTATCACCACTGTCTCTGTGATTATAGCTGAAGCATGTCATTTCTGCATACCACTAGCATGCAAAAACAACTATTTTCTGAAGATAAGTAGTGCGCATTGATTTCATTTGAGCATGCAAATACAACAACAGCATACAAAACAACTGTTTTTGCTTATATTTTAGATTTGCATGCAAAAACGTCCTTTTTTTTTTGATTTTCTTAATCCATGATTATATGAAAAATAATTGATGCTCTGGTTGTATCTCAAACCACTGTAGAAATCATGCAAATCAAAAATATCGTTGCACCACCAAAAATAAAAATATACCATAGTCATATATGAAAAATGCTGCTTGCTTTCTTTTTGCATTTGATCTCACCTGAAATATGTTGACGTGTATGTACGGCAGCGAGAACATGGCTCTGCACAGAAGCATGACCAGCAGAGCGGAGCTGCATGACAGTCCCGACACACACCTGAGCAGGTAATACTGAGAGAAAAAGCCCAGACACACACACAGCACGGTGCGCAGGATCTGGAGTGGAGACTGACCCTTCAGCTGACCTGAAACACACGACAGAACATCAGCCACAGAAGAGCTCAAATGTAAATACATGTCAATATTGAATGAACTCGGCTGTGCTCAGCAAGAAGTGTGTGCTACAATAAAATTGCACTGTTACTCACAACACTGCTGATGGTGAAATGAAAAGTAAAATCATAAAAAGAGGGTTGGAATGCATTAAACAGCTGTCTGCAAGGGCTGAAAAGACTCACCTATGGCCACGATGGGCGTGATGATGGGGACGGCCAGTGGAGCGATAAACAGATAGATGGATCGAGGCAGGAAGGGGATTTTCCAGGTGCTGGAGTCTCCCAGACCAATCACATTAGTGTGAGCATGATGCATCTTCACGTGTGCCTGAACGCCAGCCCTCGCCGAGAACGAGCCGCACACCTGAGAACCGCAGAGACAGAGTATTGGACATTAAAGGATTGAAAATACATCGTACAATGAAGAATTGTGCACCCTTTCTAAGTGAGTAAATGTAAGTAAATAAGTGTCATTGATCATGTGCCAAACGTTCAAGCTCAAGATGCTTTGTGGAACATCTCAAATCATGCAAGATTTTAATTTATTACGATGATTTAATAACTTATTTAAATTAATTTAAAACACTAATGTGCATTAAAGATTTAAATCATAATATTATAATTAATTGAATGATTTACTTTTGATATATATATATTTATATATATGTGTTTGTGTGTGTGTTTGGCATAATAATATTCTTGTCTGGCAAAAGTAACTTCATCAGTGTTTTCCTTTTTTGAGCTGCAGTGACTAACAATAAATTAAATATTTTAAATGACAGAATACTATACTATTTTAGTTAAATAAGCTAATTAAACAATTTAATTAGTAAATGTTTTACCGCAATAGCTATACTAAAATCATTAAATTCAATTTTAAATACTAATAAGTATTTATTTTCATATTTACTTAAAAACATTTAACATTTTAAACAGTAAATATTATAAAATTCTAGTAAACTTAAAATATATAAGTGATGTAATTATATATAAATTGCAATAAAAATTGCATATGAACTATCAAATTTTGAGGCCCACTGTATATACATGAATACAGTCTGTTTCCATGGAATTTGATCAACATTATAACCCTTTTACATTCTTGAGAGGATGGAAACTATAAATTAAATCCTCTTAATCCATGAAGAATTAATCAGCTAAATTCTTTCCATACTTTTGGATTTTCATGTTGCAGAGAATTAGCTTCCCTCAAAACATGAGTACAAATTACCCAAAATACCCAAAATGTTATAATGACTATTTCTATGGAAGCTCGGTTTCTATGAAAACTGTTATTGAGACTTTTTTCAGAATTGCGAGATATAAAGTTGCAATTATGATTATAGATGTGTTTTTTCCTGTTTAAAATTGGACTTTTGCACAATTGCGAGTTTATATCATTAAACACATTTTTTTTAAAAAAAGTCAGATTTGTGAGATAAAAAGCAACAATAACCATTTTTAATTGTTTTATTCAGTGGTGGAAACAGGCTTCCATAGATTTCCCTATATTTACAATGTTTAATCATTTCACATCGGCAGCAAATCTCACTTCGATGAAGAAGACGGCCCAGAAGTTGGCCCAGGGTGGAGACTCGCTGAGCGCGCCGTGACTGGACAGGTGTGTGCCTTTAACGGTGATGACAGCATGAGCCACGCCCATTATCAGCATACCTGACAGGAAGTACAGCGGCTGAGACGAGGCCAACAACAGGAAGCCTGCAGACACAAGAACAACATCACTGCAGCGACAAACATTAAAAAAAATCTTTTTGCCAGCTGTGGTTGCCAAAAACAAAACCAAACACTTTTACAGCCCAAAACTGTACATTTTACAAGTACAAAATTGTACAAATTACAAACAAGAAAATTTGAATGTAAACCAGTAAATTCAACAATGCACAATCTGTGTTGTACCTTTAACATATTGACAAACAGTAAATATCTCAGCTGATCCAAATATAATACCTGTTTCAACAGTCCTTCAGTTTGTCAGCAGCTTTCCTTCGCTCAACAACTACTTACCCTCCTCCATCCCCAGCTCCTCTCGCTCAGTCAGGAGTCTGCCTTCTGATTCCCTTAACTTCTAAAATGTTTAATTTAAAACTTTTTGGGGGGGTTAAAAATGATCCAAAATCAATATTTGAGCAGGTACACAACCAGCTAGTTGTCCAGAAAGGATTATGTGTTTATAAAAACGTAAAACAACTTTTTTTAATTTAACTTCTCTCATGGGACACAATAAAAAGTAAGCTTAACCTAAACAAGCAAATATAGTACTATAATCACAAATTTATATGTAAACATGTTAAAACCAAGTATCATGCAATTCATGAGTATTGAATTATGTTTTTTTTCCTCATAATTTAGCAGTTTTGTCCCCCATCGCTGTTGGTTTCTCCCTGAAAGACGAGTCAGTGCTGCAGGAAACTGGATCTGCCCAATGGGAGGGAAGCACCCGGATCGAACCGGTCACCATGACAACCACCGCCACAGGAGTGCCTCGCTCATTTAGACATTAAAGGGATAGTTCACCCAAAATTGAAAATCCTGTCCTCATTTACTCACTCGTTCCAAACCTCGTTCTTCTGTTTAACATGAAAGAAGATATTTTGAAAGAAGCTGGTAAACAAACAGTTCCTCTTTTCCCTTACTGTGGAAGTCATTTGGTCTTCATTCTTTTGGGTTCAGCAAAAGAAACAAAGAACAAGGGAGTAAATGAAGACTTTTCCTTTTTTACCTGCACTATCCCTTTAACGGTCTTCCATGTCTGTGAAAGCTTACAAAATAAAGAAGCTGAGGTGAAAGTCTAAGAACATTTGGCATGGTTTCTGTGTCATTGTTCAAGCAAAGTTTAACCCAATAACCGGCTGGCACACAGTCACACCCCTGCATGACTAAACCAGACAACAATTACTGTTTAAAGCTCATTATCTAAAACACCTCCTAATGGACACTACACCTTCACATCAATCAAACAGACCGTAAACACAATGACATGTTGAAATAAAAAAAATAAATCAAGATAAAAACACAAAAAGTGTTTGGACACACAAGATAAAAACCCCCTCTGAATGAGATTGAGCATCTTAAATCTAAATGCAGATATTTTCAGGCTAAAGTAACAACGGAGACAAAATTTGTTCTCAATTGTAATAGTAACTTCCCCACACTTCCCCACAATGGGGGGAAAAAAGGAAATTATATTTTGCATTAAGAAAACAGTAAGTAATTTGCCTTGCCATATGCATGCAATACATATTTACATTTCACTTAGTAAAATTATGATTATTCAAATGCGTTTTTTACCAGTGTTTTTGTAAGTTCCCTCAGTAAAAGGATCATTACTATTCTATACACGCAAACACACAGCTGCATAATATATAAACAGTGGAAATGTGGCATGTTTTCATGCAAGTTATATAATAAACTCGAAACAAGGAGTTCATCTTTTGTTTGACTGGAGATTCTCCCGTGTGTCCAAACACTTTTTGTGTCTATAATAAGAAGTGGTTAAAGTGTGTGTGTACCTGCCGGTAAACTGATGAAGGCTGCGGTGAGGATGCTGCAGTCGATCCCTCTCCTCTCCCACCAGCTGCTCTCTCTCACACTCTTCTGCACCAGGCGCGTCAGCTCCATCATCAGCGTCCCCTGCGCTCCGTCCCCTTGACCTTCTCCATCCCAGGATGCGGTTCCTCGCGGGCTGCCGGGGTCCCTCCTCTTCTCTGGGTTGTTCTGCATGCTGGCGCAGGAGCTCAGAGGGGCATGGTTCACGCACACACTCTCTGTCCCGTTCCGCGAAACAAGGCAGTGAGGGACTTTAGTGCTGACTGCGCTAGAAACGGATCTCTCTCTCTCTCAAACACACTGAGTCTTTCTCGTTCCCACGGCGATGCCTTTGGCAGGAGTGTCCTCAGTGCTGCAAGTCCTGCGTCATCTCCTATCACAAGAACAGCTCCATAGGGACTCTCCTGCTGTACAAAAGGTATATTATATCGTCATGCACCTAAACCTACAATCACAGGAAACTTTTTTAGATATTAAATAAATAAATAAATAAATTTTTCTTTGTAATTGTTCATTTAAGCTCGTTTCCTCATGGGGACCAAAATGTCACCATAAGGACAAATGTCAAACACAAGGACATCTTTTGTGGGGACATTTTGTCGACATCTAGGGTTAACTAAGACCACACACACAGAACTATAGAATGAATTTCAAAGCCACAAGAACTTATGAATTTTACCAATAAAAAAACACTACACATTTTTGTAAATAATTTGCATTAAAAAAACATTTCATTTGGGTGAACAATTTTACACACAAATAGATAACACACATGTACAAAACACATTTACAGTATAAGACCATAAATAAACAAATAGCCTAAATACTGTAGGTAGTTTGGTTTAATGAAAACTTTACATAGATCTTTGACAATTTCTTTTACTTGCACAGAAATTCTGCTGAAAAAAATTATAGTTGCAAAAGTTTTTTTAATTCATGAAATTAAATGTTTATGCAAAACTAACTAACAAAATGCAACGTGCAACAATTGATGTAGTTATTTACACAAAAATCTGTAAGCTCTCATCTATTTCTGTTCCTACAATGATGCCTTTGGTCCACATGCCGGTCCCATGTGGCGTCTTGTATCACAAAAATAACACACTTTCTCTCTCTCTCTCACACACACACACACACACACACACTTCCTACGGCTATATGTACCGACTCACCCATGTACCCAGTCTGTCTCTTTGGCAGAAAACAAGAAAATTTGCAGTAAAAAAAAAAGCAGGAAGGATATTAACGAGTCTAATTCTATACAGTGCACAGAATGTAGACTATTTCAAATAAAAAAATAATCATCAAATTCAGGTCAGAAATAAGTTCAACATCAACATTTTAAAACAACTATCCACAATGTGTCACTGAAAACATTGGTATTTTGTCTACCCTGAAAATGAGTCTTGGGTCATATTTTAGGTATATATAGTCTAATAGTTTGATTTTAGGGTGAAATATGACCTGACATAGTCAGGGGCATTCATAAAATGTAAAGAAAATATTTAGAGTTTCATGCAAGATCACAAAAGAGGAAAGAAAAAAAAACAAGGAATGGAAAACAAAACACTGCGCTTCATGAAACAAAAGAAAAATACATAAGCAGAACAAATTTCTTATATATAATCAGGAGTGGTTGTATGAAATGATTTGTTATTTTCTACAATTTACATAAGAACATTTTTAGTTTTATGTCATACATTTCTCTGTACTTTTTAATGAAACATTTACATGAGGACCAATCTGAGCTAAGAGCCAGTAAAAGACACAGAAGCAACTAAACTTGTTTCCAGGCAGGTACTGAACACACATACTGTCATGTATACTGTACATGTAAGAGGGGCTAGCCGTGTGGAGCTGAATTGTGTGGAGTGTGATGAATCAACAGATAAAGTAACAAGAGTTATATCAACTTTCAGCACATCAGCCTGTAAAACCTGCCACACACACTCATAAATGAGATGAGAGCAGAGGAACACAGCTCCAGAACAAACAGCTCACCCACCGAGTGAGAGGCTTTGACTGCAGTCAGAATCGTACATCAATAAAACTGTACAAACATCAGGTATTTCACACACCCAAACTCCAACCAGCTCTCAGCTGGAGTCAGTTAGCACAGCATACGATCATCATAATTCAAAAGATGAGAACTCTGAAGTGCATACATAACTTTTTATATAACTGAAAGTCTTTTGGCTGGACACTGATGCCGTCCAAAGCTTCATATGTACAACTAAACACAAAAAATTAGACAATGCTTGATGAGACCTGAATATATGATCTTACAGACTTTTTGATCAAATGATTCTTCTTAAATGCCTAAAATTACAGTCATATAAAGTGTGTTATGTATGTATCCATGTTTATTCTTTATCACGGTACATAACATAGGATTTGTTTTTTCATTGAGAAGTTGAAAATGCTAATTATTACTGGAAATTACTCTATTTGAGCTCCAAAATTCAATATTCCCAGAGCATATCAGGAACCACACTATCTATGATGAACCTCAAGATGGTAAATCTTGAGCACTTGATTTTCAGAGTAGAACTTTTTTGTGAGCAGGCAGTTTTGCTTGCTAAAGAGTTAGGTATACCATAGCAGACATGTAGATTTCCTCCCAGCCACAAGGAGGCAGGCATATTACTTCCTCATGCATAAACACGCACAACGGCTCTGCTCCAGACACAGACAAAGGAACCATTTAAAAAATATGAATTGCCCTGTGCAACCTGTTTTTCTTCAACAACATCATACATTTCAAATTGAAACAGAATAAATAATTAGGAAAACAAGTTGGGTGGGACTTGTCAATCTGGTATTGACCAGACAGAGTTCAAATTGAAAGTGAAATCGAAATGAATGAGCAGTTAATTAAACTGTTTGGCTATGCTTAACATTATTCAATTGCCTGCATCAGCAAAGCAAAGTCACTACACAGAAAAAGCAAGTTACTCTATAATAGACTAGGCAACACATTCACTATTAACTAAGCATTTTCCCTCAATAAATTCCTAATTTGTTGCTTATCATCGATTGTACGGTTACTGTTGTTGTAGTAGTTTTGTACAGGTATTGGGTTGGTTTAAGTGATTTAGAATATGGTCATGCATTAGTATGTGCTTTATATGTACTAACATACAGCCAATATGCATGCAACTAGTTATTAGTGTTCCTTAATCTAAAGTGTTACCATATTTTGCATGAAATTAAAAACAAAAAAAAAAACCCAAATATATTATTTTCTCTTTGGAATAACAAAAACAAAACCTGCCTATAATGTACCTTAAGACTGATGATGAACATTTAGTAAACCAGGTTGGCTTTATAGACGTGGCTAAGTGGCTTTAGACAGCGGGCAGCATAATTATCTTGTAGCAAATACGTTGTTTTGGCCATTTTTTTTTTTTTTACAGAGAAAACAATCTTAGAATGCAATAAGCTCAAAGTAAACAAATACATCCAAGATGGTAGTCAAGATGATAGAAATACTGGTAGTCTTGTAAAATGGGGGAGAAATGTATGAAAGACTCGTTCATGTCAAATCTCACATACACTATGCATGAGAAGCACTTTTTTTGTGGCGTGTTGAGTTGCTGCCACTGTAGACACTTAAAGGGTTACTCCACCCTAAAATAAAAATGTTGGCATTAATGACCCCCATGTCATTCCAAACGCGTAAAAGCTTTGTCCATCTTCGGAACACAATTTAAGATATTTTTGATGAAAAGTATGATGCAATTGAAAGATACGTCTTGTGTGTGTATTTACTCTTTGTACAAAAATGTTATCTTTTATATTTTTAACTGCTTACATAATGCGCTTACACAGGATGCTGTCCAAAATGGCGCTACAGTGACATTACAGATGTAAACCTTGAAATAAAGTTGTTATTTTTGTTCTCTTTCCATGCAAAAAGTATTCTTGTAGCTTCATAATATTACAGTTGAACCACTGATGGCAGATGGAGCACCTTGACAGTGGTAATTGTTTGGCAGTCAATGGAACAGTCACAAGCCTCCTGGTTTTCATCGAAAATATCTTAAATTGTGTTTCCGAACATGAATTACAGATTCTGAACAACATGTGGGTCAGTGATTGATGACAAAATTTTCATTTTGGGGTGGAGTAATCCTTTAAGAGAATACAGTTCAACTAGTTTGCAATATTTATGCAGGCAACTAGAATGTACACTCGATTTTGGACAAACATTCACAATCTACAGCATAGTCTCCTGCATGCCATCAGCCTCCTCCAGAACACTGTTGCGTCTGCTGCATGCATCAAGCAGTTTTTTTCGAGGTCCGAGTGGGATGTGGATGCTTATGAGGTCCTGCTCAGAGCACAACAGCAATGCATCCAGGTCCATCTGCTCTCGATGGAAGATGGAGAGGAAGTCACTCAGTCCCTGAGATGCCAGAAACACTTCTAAAGGAGCTGAAGATGGCTGAAGCTCGTCATCCTCCTCTTCCAAACCCAGGTCTCCTTCCTCCCATGGCAATTCCTACAGGATGCAGCCACATAAGAACAATCATCATAGTTATCATAATTCCCCTCTTCCAGATGTAGTGTCTTCTTAAACTGAATCAATCAGTGTCAATCTGTTGATATAATCAGATAAGCACATTCTATCATGACAACTCTCAGGAGATTTTAGCATGGTAATGGACATGACAATGTTAACGTATTTGAGCTTGGCAGAATAGATCTGCTATGCTGCTGTTGTTGGTTATTGCAATAGTTGTAAATAATTGCTGCTGTTGCAAATCAGGGCAGAAACTTGCTACTGCCAATGCACTGCTGTGCATATTTAAGACATACTGTTTATGCACAAATGGCATACAAAATATCACATAGCAAATATGTACAGGTGGGAGGATAGTGGAGGGTTGCAGAGGTACTCTGAAAGCAAAATGCTCAAGTAAATGCTAAGCAACCATTTAAATATGAAGCAGTGCAGTGAATGGGCAACTACAGTCCTGAAGAACCAATATTGTCCTGCATAGTTGAGCTCAATCTCAAATCAAACACACCTGTCTATAATTTTCTATTAATCCACAACCTTTTTAGCTATATTAGGGAACAAGCTGACTCAGCATGACAGGAAGGCTGATGATGCACAGGGCAACTTTTTGAGCAATTTTGCCGCACAACTTCTTTTGAGCAACATTGGCTGGGGAACTATCCCATTACGATTATGTAACAGATTTCTATCTCGATATTTTAGATCAGTCTGTTTCTCATCTGGTTGCCTGCTGATGGCAGCATTTCTCAATGTTGCCAGGTGTATCATACTTCGAGATCAGAGTTGTCTATCCTTTATGTTTTGGAAGACAGGAAATAGTACGAATCTAGTTCACAGTTAGCCAACCCTTCTCCTGAAGGGCAGTGTAGCCCCAACCTGAATCAAACACACCTGAATGGGCTATTCAAGGTCTTCAGGATTACTTGAGTATGGCATGTTGGTGCAGACTTATAACTGAAGACTTTAAGAAGGTAGCCCTCCAGGAGCTAATTAACTAATCAG
>JAUMHI010000053.1:17156933-17170350 GCA_032359435.1 Enteromius unitaeniatus | reverse complement strand
GAGTATGGCATGTTGGTGCAGACTTATAACTGAAGACTTTAAGAAGGTAGCCCTCCAGGAGCTAATTAACTAATCAGATGACTTAATGACTAAGAGCAGCAGTAGACAACATTGGTCCTGGATTGTCCTGTAGAGTTAAGCTCCAACCCTAATCAATCACACCTGAACAAGCTAATCAGAGTCTTCAGGATCACTAGGGCAATAGGCAGGTGAGGTTTTTTTTTCAAGGTTGGAGCTAAACTCTGGAGGACAGCAGCATTACAGGGCCGACGTTGCCAACCCCTGTATGTTGCTGTAGGGATTAATAGGAACCAGAAGAATTTGTCTGGTATCTGGTGATTCTTGTTTGTACCTGCAAGTTCTTCTCTTGGAGACTCAATGAGCTGCCGATGCTGACTTCATCAAGACTAGGTGATCGTAGGGGCAATCTCCCCCGTAAGCGGACATTCGGGACCCGTCCTACTGGTTCACTCCCCGCCACACTCCCCTCATTCCGTCCCATTCGGGACAGCCCATCAGTCATATAATTCCGACGAAATACCATAGTACCGAGTCCTGGACGGTTGAACAAGGAGTCTCTACCCGAGTCTGTGCTTATTTCAGAGTATGCAGCATCATACAGACCTGGATCACTGAGTGCCCTTGAAACAGTGTCTACCTCGTCATCATCATCATATGGCCTGATGTCCTGTTTACCAGAAAACATGTTGCGAATGTTGAGCCGAGGGCTGGACTGCTGGCGTCGGTCAACGTACGTTCCCTGCTTCAAGAACATCACGTCATTGCCCAGCTGAAGACCAGAGAGTGAGCGAACGCTCCTTCGCCCATCTTCGGAAATCTTGAATGTTCCGTCACCTTGCTTTTTCTTCTCAAGGCGCCGCTGAATCTTGGTCCGGCCTCTAGTTGTAGACTGAAGCGTTGCCTGTAAAGAGAAGTTTATAACAGTCATATACTTAGTGACACTTTACACTGTATACAAACTTTGCATCACAAACATTAAGGCACCCTATTTGAAGACTGACTACTCTTAGTAAACTAGCATGCACTGATGTCCACAGAAGCATTATGCTACTCTAATAAAGAAGTCTCCATTTAGCAAATGCTTCATCTAAAGCAGGGGTCATCAAACTTGATTCCACGCACTGTCCTGTAGAGTTCAGCTCCAACTTGGCTCAACACACCTGCCTGGAAGTATACCTAGTAAGACTAGTATCGATTAGCTGCTTCAGGTGTGTTTGATTAGGGTTGGAGCTAAACTCTGCAGAACACCAGCCCTCCAGGCATCCATTCTTCATACCTCGCTAACTCAGTTAGCTGGATTTGATTGTTGTGGATTTGTCCTGATCTTGGATCGTTTGGTTCTTCGACGCTCATCCGGGACTTGCTGTCATAGCAACAGGTCCGTGAACTTGAACCTGGCGGGTTCTGATTGGTTGAAATGGCGAGGTCACACCTGATTGGTTAAAGAGCAAGGCTGACGCGGACTGACTCACATGGGAAAATAAAAGTATCTTGCAAGAAAGTGTAGAAAATAATTACGATGATTCACACACAATATATATATATATTAAAAAATATAATATTATTTTATTAATATTTTTACATTTTATATATATAAAAAGCAAAATACCAGCAATATGGATATTATAACATGACACATATATAGTAGCCTGGCATATAGCTGAAATGGCTTTAGTTTAAGCTTCAATGTAAATCAATAATTCTCCCGATTACAGTGAGACTTCATTCTAAATTATATTGTAGTCTATATAGTCTATAGCCTGTTTTCCCATGCCTTCTAATGCTCCTTCACTTTTATATCTTGCTATACACTTCAAACAAAGAGAAAAAACATTTATTTGAAAGCTGAGTTGTTTTACATCAAAAACAATAAAGCAGAACATTATTGCGATTGCTGGGTGTTTGACAGGCTACAAATAATTAATATGTATATATAATACAGCGATCTGATCATTAAAGAGCTTAGAGAACAACTCATTACTGTAAGACACAATATAAAACTGAAGCTGAGACTTGTTTAAAAAGTACTAAAGGGACTAATCTTATTGCTATTGGGTGGCGCACTATAACAAATCCAATAGAAGACATGAAAAATTATTTCCAATCACATGTGCCCGCGAATATTACACTATATAATTTCTGCTAATAATCCCACATAAATGTCTTTGTGGTGTATTAAAAAGGAGTTAAATAAGAGAGCTAGCGCCCCCCAAATGAATGTCAACTGAGTGTGTGAGCTGATGTTAAAAGTTGTTCTTGTTAAGTCTTTTAATAAATATCATATTATTAAATATCATTAAGCTGTTTCCACGAGTTTCAGTTTTTAAGTTAATCTAGTTTTAGGTTTTTTTGTTTTTTTTTGGTGGCACTAAACACAGTCATAGTAATTCTTCACAACCCTCTAATAAAAGCTCTTGCTCTGCAAAAAAAAAAATTGAGCTCGCTCTTTTGCCATTTCGTCAACCAATCAAAGGGGTTGTGATCAGTGTTTCTATTATCGATACATGTCACCTTTTAAACCAAACCAAACTCGGAGAACCAGATGAGTGAGCTCATAGTTAGCGCGATGATCTGATCTTAGAAGTCTCAATTCATCTCGGATATATCAAGCGATGTACGAAGAACGGACCCCAGGACTAAACTTGGTGACCTCTGATCTAAAGCAATATCCCAGGATGATAAATCATGTGGGGATTGAACCAGCAACTGCTACAATCAACTGCCAAATGTATTACAGAGTTCATATATATGGACTTTTCCATAGTACCAAGAAGATGCCCATGTGCACAAAGTAGGGATGCCCCAATACTTTACTGACAAAACGCACAAACATATCGGCTGATCAGTATCGGTGCATTCCTAGCACAAAAGCCAATAAAGAGAACTCCTGCCTCGAACCCCAATGAACACATTTTGGATAAATTAAAAAATGCAGACTGAGAGCCAGGCTACAGTCTTATTAGTAACATGCTACACTCTTAGTCAGGGTTGTCCAGTACTGGAGGGCCAATGTTCTCCAACCTGGTTTTGGTTAGAAGTTTCTTGTGATACCGAAGTACTTGATTAGCTAGTCACAAGTGTGTTTGATTAAAACTAGAAATAGGTTTTGAAACTGCTTTATAACCTGCTTTCCTATATTGACCCTGTATTGAAAGTTTTTATGATGAGTTCTACTGATTCTATGCCTTTTTATTACCCATGTGTTTTCCAGGAACAGTACCTGCGAGTATGTCATGTTGGAGTCGAGGGTGTTGAACTGAGGGATCCTTTGACTCAGGGTGCTGCTGAAACTGCTGTAACTCATCGTATCCGATGTGTCCATTGCAGCACTCTCTCTCAAGAAATGCTTCTCCATGCGCTCATGATGCTTGCGCTGAAGTTTTTCACAGTTCTTAATGCGCTTCTCTGCATTACGGAAGGCACGGTCCTTCAGTTTGCTCACCAGTTTGGGGTTGATGGTGATCTGCTTGGCGGCAATAGAATCCAGATATCGCACACATTCCATGTGGCTTCTAGAGGCTGCCATGTCCAGTGGCGTGTGGTAGTCATTGTCCAAGCACCACACATTGGTGCCAAATGACACCAGAAAGGACAGACAGTTGAGATGGCCATTAGCTGCTGCCAGGTGAAGAGGAGTGTTTCCCCAAATATCACATTTATCCGGATCTCCTCTGTAGACCAACAAAACAACAGCAAATTGGTTATATCACATTGCCAAAATTTGTGGTTTACGGATATGGGTTTGTCAGTGACTGATACTTAGAGAGCAGGATGGCTTATGGCAAATATATATATATATATATATATATATACACCTATAAAATATAGAGTGTGTGAATACATGTGTTTGTGCACATGTGCATTTCACTCTGTTGTGTGGCAAGGTGTTGATCTGAATACGTAACATGATGCTTTGGAGCTCCACTTACCCACTGTAACACACATGTACACACACTGTGACTCACCTCTCCAAGTCATTAAAAACTGTGCACCATGTAATGCATTCATCATCTGCATTGAAAGAGACCTGCGGTATTCATTACCTACCATACTTTACATGCAATTCATTCTGGTTGCATTTCATTCATGAAGCACAATCTGGGTAATTTACCACAAGTGCAAAACCCTGTTTACTGTAGCTTAGTGTTACATGGTGAACATTAACCAGATAATATAGGTTTCAATGGCGATCTTAGTCAAGATGCAATGAATTGATGCTGTATACTGTATATACTTTGCACATTTAAGCGTTCAACCCTCACTAAAGCTCATAAGTCAGTGCAACTACTCAGTGTTTCTCTTTTAGTTTGAAATTCACATCTCACATTAGTTGCTGAGGAGCAACCACCCAACAGCAGAGATCAGCAGAAACTGTGAGTTTCTATGGGACTGTGCCAACAGCCAAGGAAACAGGCAGGCGGAAGAGGAATAGCCCTAATTCATTATGCTGACCTTTAACTGTGATGCACTAACATCTTTCTCTCAGTCTGGCCATGTGTAAAATTCCTCTCCATGAATATGCAAGCAAGCCTGAACTCTCTCGAAAGATGCATTTAAAACTTACTGCCCATTAGAAATGTAGCACAGCGTTTAGCATCTGTAATCCAGACATATTGGGACTTAATTTGTGATGCAAAGTCTGTTTTATCGATCCCATCATTGATTGTTCCTAACAGTGGAAAACCCACATAATTTTGCTTTCAGCTACTAAAAAAAAACAACAAAAAAAAAAAACCCTGTTTAACGTTAATCGTATCAATGAAAAGAAAATTACTACTTTATGCTGTATTAAGCATTATAAGCTCCTCTCCAACCACCTGACCTGAATATTTTGTTTTACTGAGAAATACAATAGAAATTTACCAAAGTACAAATCAGTCCCATAAAAAAATGGAAAGGCAAATAAATTCGGTCATTTCCATGGGATCAATCATGACATCCAAATAAATGCTCAGACTATAAAAATCAAAGTGATCCTCTGTCCTAAACGCACTCTTTGTGAAATGCAGAATTATTATGAGTCAAACAGTAGTCGTCTCTGTTTGTGAACGTGGATCTGGTTCAGTCAGATCTGGAGGGACTGATGCAGAACACTAATTAGAGAACCGTGAGGGTGTTCACAGAGCAGAACATTTAGCTTCCATTATTAACCTGGTCATGAGATAAGAGCCAGGTTATTTAGATCTAATTACCTAATGACTTGATAAACAATACAATACTGCTCTCTCCTAAAGCCAGCTCTAAACAAAGAATAGAAAACTGTGCTATTATTCACTTTCCATCATGTTTCAAAACCATAAGATGATATTTTCAATACAGGAGGATGCATTTTTTGAAGAATCTCGATGGGGCTTGTTCTATGTGTAAAATCAAAACAACAACATTGATTTTGGAACAACATGAGTGTTTCATATTTGGCCACTTATTTAATCTAGATTGAGCTGAATGCTTCAGATTTTTGTGACATAACAGATTATTGCAGCATGTTTTTATCTGCAACACTTAATTTATAATTAAATATAGAGCTAGTCCTTCTAAGCAGTAATAACAGACACTCAAAAGAAAATTGCATTGTTCTACTGGGTGACCTTTATTTTAATTAGCCCAGGACAGTAAATATGCAAATAAAACAGTCCAGATATCCATCAGCGGCTGGGTGGAGGGCTAAACTATCTCAGTGCAGATGTGATCTGATACAGGAGAACACAGAACTGCCATACTGTTAATGAAACAACATGCGCCAAAACATATCCTGAGCGTTATTATATTAATTCTTTTAAAAATGAATAAACTGTTTGAATGAGGTGCTTCAAGTAGAACCAAATAGAAAAGGTGTTTTACAGATTGATGCAATCTATGCAGTGGGCAATATAGCCTATGCACCACAAATCATCTCTGGAAAAAACTGCATTGTTGAGGCTCTCAGAGACCCCAGGCATTCAAAATCAAAAGAATGAATGAAAGAAACTTTCAGATGGTACACTCTCAGCAAAACCACATGGTCAGTCTGACCCAACACACGCTTTACAGATGTTACTATACTACTTAAAAGAACATGGCTAGTATTTCAGTAACAACTGTCTCCTGGAATTTGACTAGTCAGCAAATATGTGAGCCTTGAGCACAAAAGCAGTCATAAGTAGCACGGGTATATTTATATACCCAATAGTCAAAATTATTAGTATTTTTTTTTTAAGCCAAAAATCATTGGGATATTAAAAATGTTCCATGAAGATATTTTGTAAAGAGTTCATTTGGACAACTTTAAAGGCAATTTTCTCAATATAATCTTCCCCCCACCCTTAGGTCCCAGATTTTCAGATAGTTGTCTCACAGCCAAATTTGGCCTATTCTAACAAACCATAAATAAACCTATTTATTTAGCCTTAAGATATATATTTTAATTAAAAAAGACATTTACAGAGAGAGAAAACCCTTCCTGATGAATAATTGACGCATCACTCACCCTCGGGCCAGCAGCAGTCTGAGAGCGTCCAGGTTGCCGTGGTGCGCTGCCCAAAGCGTCGGCGTCATCCCATCCTCATCCGGCGCGTTCAGATCTTTGCGGGTCGCCTCTTTCAGCAGGTGCAGGTGACCGTCTCGGGCCGCCCGGTGGTATTTGTCGTTCATGGCGGCGGCGACTGACCCCTCTATCCCGGCTCACGGACGCTCATTGGGCGTGTGTTTTGTTGGCGAGGTTTCACGTGCGATCCTGGCGTCTCCGCTCCAGGGACTGGGTTGCTATAGGAGGAGTCCTGACTGAGCACGCCCACTTCCGGTCAGCGCACACCTGACGGACGAGAACTCGGTGACACATTCAGGTGAAATCACTCTCTGTTACAAGTACATTATCAGACTGATCAATATTGATGCAGGGTATGATGTAAAGCTTGGCAACTACATTTAGATAAAAACAAACAAAATGACTAGTTGAAGGCTAGTTGCAGTGTTGAAAATATGTACTTCCTGTATTTCTTCAATTAAAACAAATCTATATAAATATTGTCTATTTTATATATTCATCCAGGCTTCTATTATTCTCTTTTGAGGCGTCATGCATTCTCCTCTCCTCAGCTGAGAAACTTAATACACAACAAACATTAAAGTAATCCAGTCTAAACAGAGCCAAACCCTGCTGTGACCTCGGCATAACCTCATCCTAGCAGCTCTGATCAAATACACAGTCCTGCTGCTGGTCAAAGCACCACTGAAAGCCTGCACTTGTCGTTTTCACTTCTATGGAAAGTGCATGTTATTTGAATTTCATTAACTTTAATCAAAATGTTGTAGTTTTTATTTGAGGATGACATTGCAAATCACTTATTTCTCCACTTATTTTTTTATTAATTCAGTAAATGTACGACGCATTAATGACGTCTCATCCTGCATTTACCTATAATGAAATATCCTGTTCAATTCAGAGACAAAATATTGCCCGTTTATATATAAAAAAAAAGACCACATGGCATACGAGAGTTTGTATAGTATTTCTATACATGCAGTATTTCCAGCTTTTATAGGATTAGGTTTTTGCATCAGTTTTACACACAGAGTTCAATCACACCTCTCTACACAGAACACTATTTCAGTAAAAATAACTAACTGATGAGGTCAGAGACCTGAGAGTCATGTGTCCACCCTCACGGATTGAAGAAAATAAGGCATAATGTATCAGAAATAAGTATTTCACTGGGCAATATAAATTCATTCATTTATATATTTACAACAAAAAAAGGTCAGAAAAACAAATCCTTCCACTGAATTACTTTTTAGAAAAAGTTTACATTTGAATTAAATCTTTGTGAACATTTCAGTTTGGAGTCTTGTTGAGTTGGTTGTCATTAAATTCTCTGGATCTCAAACAGCTTGACATCAGTGTCGTACCAAACAGGAGGATCCACATTACTAAAAACAAGAAAAAAAAGCTACTTTTATTATGTATTAGCAGAGTTCAACATATAAATACATACAAAACATCACACTGATCAATAAAAGGTATATCACAATTAATTCTGTGCGGTGTAAGTTTGAGTATAGCTCCTAAATTGTCCCGTAGAGGGAGACAGAGCGCAGGACTCACCGTAAGTAGATGATGCCCCACATGTATGTGCGGAACCACAGAGCCGTGCCCTCATTGGCCTGGTATTTGCGGATGAGGATGGGATGAGGAACCGGCAGCAAACCCACCAGAGTCCCGTGCTGCAGAAACTTCAGGATCTCAGACTCGTCCGTCAAACCTCTACAAAAACACCAAGAGCATCCTCGCTCAGTCAAACTAAAGTGTAATGAACATGCTTAAAGATTCAAAACCACATTTAAAATGGAGAATTAAAACCCGTTAACCTGAAATCTGTTAAAAATCAACAATGTTTTTTTGAACATTTTACTTTGAATGTACAAAGCACTCAACAAACTGGCTTCTTCATATCTCTTAGATCTTCTCGATTTTGAAGATCTGCTTCTGCACTTACTCTTGCTCCCATGCACTCGGACAACTTCCATGGGATCACAAACTTTTGGTTAGTTTGCAAGTCTTTTAGACAGGCCTTTATATCTGATTTGTATTGCTTTCATTGTCTAATACTGTTTCACTGTTTCATGGACTTTGTAAGGTGTCCTTGAGTACCATGAAAGGCGCCTATAAATAAAATAAAATGTATAGTAACCACTGCAACAATGCACAATACATCTTTGTTAACATTAGTAAAGAAAAAACAATTATTAATTGCTAGCTAAGGTCCATTAAATAATCTTAATGTTTTCTGATTGACTTACTAATATTGTATTTGTAAATAGTGACATTAGCATCCACTAAGATTAATTAATGCCTTAGAAGTATTGTTAGCCTTTTTCTAGAATGTTAATTAACACAGTTAATGAAACTAATGTTAATGAAACATGTGAAATGTTACTAATAAACTCTTTCAGGGTGTGTGTGTGTGTGTGTGTGTCTCACTTGTCTATGCAGATTTTCTCCACCTGAGGCACCAGCACCTGCAGGAGTCTCATTATAGTCTGTAGAGGAAGTTTACTCTTCCAGGAGAGGACCTGAAAGAGAGCATTCAGAGGTTAGACGTGATCAGAATGGGGAGGAAAACTCATTTTCCTTTTTTTCCCTGAAAAAGTCCTCAAATCCATTACATTATAAACCAATAAAAGCTTGTATGACTGACCCAGTCTGGAGTAGGAGCCCAGTCCGATGAAGACGACACACGTTTCAGACTTCCATCAAAATCCTCTTTTTCAGACTTCTACGGAATTAATTATTATTATTATTATTGATATTAACAGAACCAAGTAACACAGATCTAGTGTCAGGGTCATCAGTGCTGCTGTACCGTGTCATCTTCACCCGAGATGGGCTCAGGGTCTCTGACCTGTGTCTCAGAGCTGTGATCCGATTGGCTGTGGGTCGAGTCTCTCTGCTGCAGTAACAGTGTCGTTCCATCCTCAGAAACCTGTGATGTTTCTGTTAGTTTATCAATTCCTACAACATAAACCAACAATTTATATGTTTTTTTTAATGCAATATTTTTTTTTAACATCACCAGCAAGGCTATTATTATGGCTATTATTATTTATTACATTTTAATAAACTAACATATTGGCTGTTAACTTGGCAAAATAGCAACAATTTGTATCCAAATTTGTATTTGCTGCAAATTAATAACCAGAGAGTACTGCATATTTCAAAATAAAACAGTTTCCAGACCACGTGTTCAAGAGAATAAAATCATGACTTCCTGGAAAACTATTATTATTTTCATTAAGTTTGAACTGACAAACTGCGGAAACCACAGTGACTATTTTTAGACAATAATTGCTCCTCAAAATGTGCAGAAGGAATGCACTAATAAACACTGTAATGCAATTATAAGCAAAAGGAATGCAATTATGCAAGTAATTTTTATGACAGATGACAAACTCAAAAAAAAAAGTGGTTAGTTCAGGGATCTAATCACATGATCTGTTAAAGTCACATGAATTTTTTGTTGCACCTCAAAGAGTTTATTTAGTAATTGTGCATCCAAATCTTTTGGATAAAGAATCCATCTGCTTTAGTTGCACGCAAATGTTTTTTTTCTTCAGTGCAATTAAATTTTATGATTTTATGCAGTGGATACATAATTTCCATCCAGCTTTATTATTACGTATTTCAAAATCTGGACGGAAACAGCTACTGGACTCTTAACAGCCAACATACTGAGGAGGAAGAAATCAACCGTGTGTGCTGAAGTGTGTTTCGTACGTGGCATTGCCTTCAAGCTTGCGTTCAGAGTGCCTGTTTGAACCGGTGTGGTTTTATACGTTCCTTCACTACTGGCAGCGTTGTATGGGTTGCTGGTCTCCATGAAGACGGCATTATGGGTGCTGTTGCTCCTGCTTTTTTTCTGCAGGGCTTTCTGGATCGAGTTGACGTCCGTAGGCAGGTTAGCCAGCTGGTGAAAGAGGTTGCGCTTGCGAATGATGCCGTACACCAGGTTAAAGTTACCTGATTTTAAGAGACAGGTGAATACAAACGCTTATAGAACTGACAGTAAACAACCAATGTTTTAGGGTTGTATACCAAGGTTCACCTCAGAAACCATGATTTGCATTCCAATAAACAGACTTTTGCAGCTTCAGTGATGATGCTTCAAAAGCAACTTACCATCAAACTGGTACTGAATGATGTTGTTAAAAACTTCTAGCAAAAAGAAAGCCAGGTGATGGTTAACAGGTGAGCTGAACAGGAACCACGGGCTTGAGAAAACTTCCAGCAGGTGTAGTAGTTTGTTGGCTGCTACCATAGACAGACTTTTCAGGTAAGGAGACACTGAAAACACAAGAGCAATGATTCATCAGGAAGTGATCTCTCAAAATGTATGTACTTTTTAACCTTGCTTACCATTGACTATAATAGTGAGCAGACAGTCATACAGGGGCTGCAGTCGCTGATGTCCACTGGTGATGATTTTATGGAAAACCTGTCAATCAAAAAAAAATAAATACATATATGTGCAAAAATAAAACAAACCAAAAAAAAACAAATTATATACGGTATATATAAATACACACTGTAATATAAATGCAATATGCATTAAGGATGCATATATGCCGTACATATATATATATATATATTTTATTGTTTGCGGCTTTATAAAATGTTCAGCATTTTCAATATGATGTGACAAAGGCACATGAGTGCTTATCTCACCACAATCAACAGGTCAGCATGAGTCCCAGCGAACACTGAAATATCCATTGGCACACGCACACAGTATGGTTTATTAAGACGAACCCCAAAATTTCTCTCTCCACTTAACAGCAGTAAGATGAAAACGCCGATGTGGACCAGACCGACACGGGCTGCAAACAGATGCATATATATATAATACATATGGCTATTATCACATGCACAGTTCATAATAATACAACACCATTTAAATGGGCAATAAACTGAATTCAGATGAGAAGACACAGGAAAATAGTTAAATATGAAAAATATAATTTTAACAAATAAAAATGTCTCTCAAAATTCAGCAAAATATGTATGTGCAATCTTAAAGGCTTCAGATACTCACACTGATTGGCACGAGCGTCGCTGAGATAGTATAGAATTGGTACTAGAATATCCAGCACATCACTGCTCTTCAACACATAGAATAGGAACTTCTGAAATTTAGGAAACGTCAGTGTGCAGTTGTTTTTTTTAACAGTCACACATGAAACGCATAAGTCACATAGTAATCGAAAAAATATATTTTATATAAAAAGTAAGTACTTTATTAAATATTTTATGATATGAAATAAAATAAGATAAGGTGGCACCTTGTTGAGGTCACAGAGTTTCCAGAAAAGCACCAGCAGCTCCTGATGAAACTGGATTTTCTTGCAAGAATGGGGCAGGTATGTCTGCAGCAGGGGGTTATTCAGCAGCTGGCCGATTCCTCGCAAGATAAAATGAAAATCCTACATGCAAAAAAAAAAATATGCATTTAGAAAAACGCAACTGAGGATACTGATCATTTAGTGTTTGATAGAATTGTGTAAGGTAGAATCTGAGGGCTGTTGTGGTTGATTTGGGATGGTGGTGAAGTGTGTGTGCGTCTCACCTCTTCTCTATGAATTCGAGACAGATAGTTTACGAACAGGTTTTCACCCCTCGTCGCCTGAAACAGGAAATATCTGATCCTCAAACTGTCATAATACTGAACACAGGCTCTGGATTCTTCAGAAATACATGCATTGTTTCAATTTCAAATGCATTACATTGCATTGTGGGGTATCATTTTCTACAACTAATGTATTTCACATGCTATATACACAACATACAAAATTTCATACACATATTCTAGTATCCCATCTAGGAAATGGTCTACGAACTCTGCCTGGTAAGATTTTATCCAAGTTATGAGCAAACAGATAACGTAAATACAACGCAGGCAAAATGTTTGAATAACATTTTTTGAATCCAAAAGAACATTCAGAAGTAATGCTTTCATAACTTAAGATGTGTGTGTATTTTTGTTAGTGTTCTGTTACCTGGCATCCTTCAGCAGTTGTGTTCTTGTTGTAATCAGCAGAGCAGGTGTCAGTATTGGTGCTGGAGTTATCAGTGTGCTCCTGCTCCAGTGAAACGATCAGAGTCTGCAGAGCCAGCTCTGCCAGAACCCCTCGCTGGTCCGAGAACATCAGGTGATTGTACGGGACGCCGTACCCGACAGGATCATACGCACATACCACGTTAAGAAGAGAGGTGAAGAGCGGCAGGGCATGTCTGACAGACGGGACGGGGAGAGAGAGAGAGAGAGAGAGAGAGAGAGAGCAATGTTTAACTGCTGCATCACCTATGAATGATAACAAATGAGATGCGTAAGTGGTTACCTGTTTTCTCTAGAGCAAAAAAACAAGACCCAGGGGTTGAGTCTGTGTGTGTCGGATGGAGACTGGTACATTTCCTCTGAGAAACATGTCAATAAAAGCTTCAACAACTCTGCCCTGAGAGAGAGAGAGAGAGCAAAGACAGAAATAATACTAGTAGTCATTACGGATGCTATAAATAGATCAAATATGAGTGCAGAGATATTTATAAAGATTTACTTTTCAGATTAACGCTGTTCAGTTCAACTTTCTATTCATCATGGTTCCCACAAAATTATTGGGCAGCACAACTATTTCAACATTTACAGTATAATGTAAATTTTGCTAATTCCTAATTCAGGAAATACATTTTAAAATGATTTCTGAAGGATGGAGTAATGAAGCTGAAAACTACAATTAATTACAATCAATTACATTCCAACAGATATTTACATAGAAAGTTATTTTAATTACAAAAGAATTCACAATATTTACTCTATTTCTGATCAAATAAATGCAGCTTTAGTCAGCATAAAAGACATCTTTTAAAAAT
>JAUMHI010000053.1:17138794-17149643 GCA_032359435.1 Enteromius unitaeniatus | reverse complement strand
CCCACAACAGAAGAAACAACCGTAGAACCCACAACAGAACCAACAACTAATGTAGAACCCACAACAGAAGAAACAACTATAGAACCCACAACAGAAGAAACAACCGTAGAACCCACAACAGAAGACACACCTGTAGAACCCACAACAGAAGAAACATTCATAGAACCTACAACAGAACCAACAACTAATGTAGAATCTACAACAGAAGAAACAACCGTAGAACCTACAACAGAACCAACAACCAATGTAGAACCTACAACAGAAGAAACAACCGTAGAACCCACAACAGAAGACACAACTAATGTAGAACCCACAACAGAACCAACAGCTAATGTAGAACCCACAACAGAAGAACCAACTATAGAACCCACAACAGAAGAAACAACCGTAGAACCTACAACAGAACCAACAACTAATGTAGAACCCACAACAGAAGAAACAACTATAGAACCCACAACAGAAGAAACATCCATAGAACCCACAGCAGAAGAAACAACCGTAGAACCTACAACAGAACCAACAACTAATGTAGCACCTACAACAGAAGAAACAACCGTAGAACCTACAACAGAAGAAACAACCGTAGAACCCACAACAGAGGAAACAACCGTAGAACCTACAACAGAAACAACACCAACCGTAGAACCTAAAACAGAACCAACAACTAATGTAGCACCTACAACAGAAGAAACAACCGTAGAACCCACAACAGAGGAAACAACCGTAGAACCTACAACAGAAACAACACCTAACGTAGAACCTACAACAGAACCAACAACTAATGTAGAACCTACAACAGAAGAAACAACTATAGAACCCACAACAGAAGAAACAACCGTAGAACCTACAACAGAAGAAACAACCGTAGAACCTACAACAGAAACAACAACAACAACCACCACCACCACCACCACCATAGAACCTACAACAACAACAACAACAACAACAACAACAACAACAACAATCACCACCGTAGAACCTACAACAGAAGAAACAACAGTAAAACCTTCAACAGAAACAACAACCGGTCAGTTTTTCTAAATGGGGCAAACTAGTGCGGGGGTGGAATTAGTGATTTACTAATAACATGCAAATGAAAGAACATAGACGCAACATCTCATTTACATATCAACCAATTCAATATATCAAGTTTAGCACAAATTAGAGAAGTTGCGAATAAAGAATTAAAGAAGCCACAGTTTTGAAAAGAACTGGAGGCCAAAGTAGTTTTTATAGACTTATAGTTGACGGTTTCATGTTTGCAAAGGAAAAATAACATGGTTTGGCAAACATTATTTTCTAATACATAAATACATGTGGAATACAGGTGTGTACAGGTGCTAGTTATAAGTTCTAAAAATATTCATTTAGTTTACTAGAAAAATAAATAGTGCTTATGTTTACTTTATTTTTTATTTTTTTGCATTTAGTAGACACTGTTTTACAAAAACAACTTATTTTCCCAGTTCTTAGAAATCCCTGTTCTGAGCTCAGCTGCTCTCAGGATGAAAGATGCGGAAGAAAAAATGGTGTTTATGGCTGTTTGTGTGAAGAGGACCATCACAGAAGACGACAACATCCTGACTCTTTTGGTTGGTATCTTTCCACAACAAAATACAAAAATTCAGTAATTTATTACATTGACTTTTCTCTCTCTCAGATTTCTCAGAAACATGTGAAAGCAGCTCTGGCTACATGTCTGTGTCTCGCTGTCAGCTCTTTGAGGCTGGTTATCCAGCTGATGTCTTGCATCTCAATGATCCCAGCTGCAGAGGAACGGTCCGGAATGGCAGAGTGGAATTCCATTTTAATAACGATGAACATATCTGTGGCACTAGTCTTGTGGTATGATTAACTATGTAATCTTTTCAAACACACCATCCAAACATTCATAGTACCTGATTAAACCAGCAGTTGAATTTGGATTTAAACAGCTGGAGAATCTAATTCTTTAAAATAAAAATTTAAATAGAGCTAAATTGCAAAGAAGTGTATATGTTGTCTACAGGCCAATGGCACCCACTTCATCTATAGCAACTATATTCTGGGGACACCAAGGTCAGAAGCTCTCATCAGCAGAAAGAAGATCCTTAAGCTTTCCTTCAGCTGTGTTTATCCTCAAACACAATCACTTTCCATGAATGTGGAAATCAACCCACTGGAGAGGTGAGAGTCATATGTCATGGCTTTGTTTGCTATGTGGAATTTTACTGGTCAGTAAATTAGAATTTTTAGTGCAGTTAATCATCATGAGGACTTTTAAGCTTTTAAAAAGAAAACAAAAGCACCACAAATTCATTAATAAAATGGTCTATGCAGGGGCGGAGTGGGGCACTAAAATTCACCGGGAAAATTGTAAGCACATTGGCCCATCCCCTTTTAATAAGTCCCTCTCCCACACATCTCTCTCCATGACAGTAACAAATACACTTTTTTATAACAGGGCTGTGGGGTTCGGGGGCTCAATAAGTTCATTGGATAAACGCATTCCTCATTCCCAAAATGCCTTGCTCTATTCTACATTTGATATATAGATAGATAGATTATAGATTATAGATACTACATTGATGCCCAGGGGGAATTCAAGAACAAACAAACAAATCAAACTGTTTTTTTTTTTTAATTTGTGACCATGAATGTTCTGCAGAATAAGCTAACCATGACAAAGATATAGAGTGTGAGCAACTGATATAAATATTGGTTGGATGTTGTAAAGGGAGTATTTGGTCAATGTATAAGTAATGTCAATAATTCTGATAAGCTCAGGCCGGTCACGTTCGTCTCGCGGTCGCTTAATTTGTGATCCGCTGTGTAAGTCCTTCAGTCGGCCCAAGGGGAAAAGTCCCGGCTGTCCTGATTGCCACAAAAATATCAGATAATGAGCTTCTCTACTTCTCTAATGAGGTGTCATGAACATGTAAGGATCCGCCTACTGGGCTCGGATGTCGCGTGTCTCGCTTCCCAACGCTTCTGTAGAGATTCTCTGGAATTCTCCAAGCTGTTGCTTCTAATTTTACTTTAAGTTTTTTACTTTAGGTTTTACCTCGTTTTAATCTGACTCCAATTTTAAATTATTATTAGATTTAGATTATAATCTTAGATTTGAATGCTGGTTTTGAATTGAGTTTGGGGACCTAGTGTGTCAGAGTCTGGTGTCCCATCTCATAAACATAATGTCGCCAGCCTGATAATTTGCTCAGCGGTCGGAGGGGGCTAATATCTTCTCTGCCTACCGCCTACTGCTTGTATTATGCAAAGAAAATAGTTAATATAGCCTAAAAACCATACCCGACGTGTCAAACTTCAGAGATAAGCAGTAATCAAAAGGTCTTAGCGAACATGCACACCGCTCCATTCAGTCCCAAGCCTTCAGTGTGACATATCCTGGTCAAAAAATTATGCGCACAAAAGAGTCCTTCTCAATCTACTGGTCATAATGGATTCCAACACTCCACAATTAATCAAGGAGTAACATTTAATTTATTCGTCAGGTAAAATAATTTTAAGTCAATTACATAATTTAAACATTGAGAATTCAGCTCAGTTTCAATTTAAAACAATGCATACCCAAGCCAATTACATAATTTAAGAACCTTATTCCTTTAAATACCACAGACCAAGGCCCCCACAAATGTGTGTGTGTGTGTGCTGTGGAGTTTGGGGAAAGAAGGGGGGTCGTAAAATTGGTGACTATGTGAGGTGACTGTTTATTGTCTTTGGGTCAGTGTCTGTTGTCTTTGAAGATCCCAGATTAGTTTTTATTGTATGTCATCTGCCAGCGTGCGAGAACCTCTCAGTCCAGCCTTCCCGGACGAAGAGCTCCAATTTTTCCAACTCTTACAGTGCACCCCTTGACACCGCGGGGTACATAGGCCTGAGCTGTCAAAATTAAATGATCTCTGAATGTCCAAAATCTTTGTTGAGCAAGTGATATTACTTGATAAGTGCATAAGCAGAGCGATCATCTGCACTGGTTGTCCTGGTAGAGTCGATCAGGCGTGAGTTGAAAGGTGTTCTTTTGTTCTGGAGAAGCATCTGTGCCCAGTCAAGCCTTCTCTGACCCACTTAATAATCCTTTTGTCACCTTTGCGTGGAGAGTGTGATTTGCAGGGTCTAACTCTGTAGACGGAGGAAACATTTCACTGGTCATGCTCCAATGCACAAGGGACATCTTGACAACTCCTGAGTGATCATGCAACACTGTAACATCGATGACTTTGGTGATATTGTGGAATGAAAGAAGGGTTATGAAATGAACAAGACAATCATATCAAAAGTGTGCGTGGTACTTATGGTCTCCGTTTCTCAGAGTCAAATATTTTTCGTTTGGCTGCCCGATTGTTTTTTATCACTCTATTTTGTAATTTTGGCTTTGGGTGTTTGGTCTGGATGAGTTAAGGGAAATATTAAAACAGAATAACCAGTATTTTACCAGTGGTATGTATAGTTAAAATACATCACATACTTAAACATGAAACTACACAACTTCATAATTACCATCATAAAATGCTTAGCTTCAAACATTCTCTGAACATTTGTGGTACAGGCTTAAGTCACACTTGATATGGCAGATTGGTTGGAATTTGTATAATTGATTAATTTTTGTAAATATGTATTGTCATTAGACATATGCTGGAAAATTAGTGGGCCCTTCTAATTTTGCAGCAATGTCAAGGACTGGACATAAATATTTTGTCCTAAGAGACCAGTTGTTTTGATAACTGGGTCTTATTTGGATTTTTCAAGTAGAATTTGGATTCTACTTCTGCATTCAAATTTTAACCACATTGAGGTGTGACTGTAGCCATGCAAATTCTATACACATTACAGTACTAACCTGCAACAAGTTAATTAGACCGTTATATTTGCAAGACTTTTAAGATTGCTACATAATTGCCATAATTGAAGTGAATCTTTGAAAAACACTTTCCTTGACCTATATGTATGAAGTCAATAATGTGATGACCTGAATGAGAGTTTTAGAAGACCTGGATATTTTGTTAAACTAGATACTAAATACCAGGTAAGGGTGTGGTGTGGTCATTGTAGTAAGGTGTTTGTGTTTGTTTGTGTAAAGGAGATGGATGGGGTCTTCTTCTTATTATAATTTGTGTTGTAGGATTTAGGTCCAGTACTACACTGGGAGGTCATATAGTCTTGTACAGTGTTATGAGTGTGAATGACCTCTGGAAGTAATTGTTCATTCTCCTTGTTGTGTGTGTGCATGGTGGGACCATTTGTTCCCCAGTGGTTTCTGAAAGGGAAACAGACAGAGAGGAAAACGGTTAAATTTTTTAGCCTTTTCCAAATCGTTTGAAGGATGGTGGATCTTCCTTTTTCTGTGTTGATCCCAGTTACTGGTGATTGTAGTCTGAGATCACATACCATCCGGAGAAACATTGTTTTGTTTACAAGAACATGTATTATTGTTATGATTCTATCTAGTCAATGGTGGCTGAAAGGGGTGACGTTTCAGCCCAGTTTTTTCAGTTTAGTGCACCTTAAACTGGTTTACAGTCTGCTATGTAGCATTCATTTTACTTACCCAGATCTTACCCTAACTTACCCTTGTCTCTGAGTTTGTGTGTTACTAGAATCAGTTTAAATCATTCTCTGGCCTTTTTAGAATTTGAATTTGGCCTCTTTTAGATTTTATAATCAGATTGATCATTTTAGCTGGCAAGTTTTGGTTATGTTGATTGTCCTCCTGAATGAGTTTCAGGTGTTTCTGAAGTTACAAGTTTTTCGTGTCTCACTTGATCATTCTTTCTTTTACTTTTCTCTTTTATTCCAACTTACTTAGAACCACTTTCCCTTGTCTCTTTCTAGCATTTATTGCTTCCAATGTCTTGCTTGCATGTACTTTTCATTCTACATTCTATTCCATTTTTCTCACTTTTCCCAAAACTCTTTTCTCTTCTAGCTTTATGCTGACTCGTCATGAGAATAGGGGCCGTGTTTGGCCATTGTAACACTTTATATTATACGATTTGTATACTTACGCACCAAATTAAATACTGTGGATATCAAAATTTTCAATGAATAATATGTCCACTAATTGTTTAAGCAGAAAAATACATGTATAAAATGTATGTCATCTACAATCTTTTTAAAACAATGAATATATATTTTACTTTTAATACAGTCATTTTAAAACTGATTTGTCCATTATTTTACAGCATTGTGCACAAGACGCTCCCCGCTGGTGAAGGCAGATATCAGGTTCGGATGATTCCTTATGAGGATGATGAGTTTACCCGGCCCTTCACTGGTAGAGTTGATGCAGAGCTGGACCAGAAGATGAATGTGGAAGTTCGTGTTGAGGGGGTCGACAGCCGTCAGTTTGCTCTGGTGATGGACAGATGTTGGGCTACACCTGTGAATGATCCTGATTACAGTCTCCGCTGGGATCTCATCGTTAGAGAGTAAAGCTGTTTCTAATCATTAAGGCTCAGGCTTAACTGTAACACTTACCATTGCTTCAGAATTTTGTCTTTCAGTATTTTAGAACTAAAGCACAAGATCCTGTTTTGTACGAATTAAGATTTACAGCATCAGTTTTGAACTTTGATTTTCATGACTGCTATTCTCAGGTGTCCCAGTCCAGAAGAGCACACAGTGGAGCTGCTGCAGAACGGTGTCTCGACATCCAGTCGTTTCTCCTTCAGGATGTTCACCTTCACTGCAAACTCCACTAAGCTTTACTTGCACTGTGCTGTGGACCTTTGCCTTCGGTCGAGCAATCGCTGCTCAACGGTGAGTTTAAAAGTAGGAATGGTTTAATAATGTACTATTGATACATGTATATGTTTTTAATCAAACACCTAATATCAGCTGGAAAATATCACCCTCAATGCCCATGGCGGGGAGGTTTAAACTACTTATTTTGGCTGCCCTCTGCTGGAGAATTTCATTTTCATGTTTTCTGTTTTTCTCTTTCAGGACTGTAATTCTGGTCATCACTGGAGAGAGCACAGGTCTCTTGACTTCCATGACAGTTCTTCCATATCCATGGGTCCTCTGATGCTGTCTGAAGGGAACACAGGTGAATATTTCATTTATTTTAATAATTTATGAAGGAAGATTTTGATAATTGCTTCCTTAAATACATTACACTTCACTGCATTATTTTTTTCTGTTGACAGATAAGTTGGTTCTCGATCAAGTGAAGGTGTCTGGGGCTTCTTGTCTGTGTTCTTCTCTGATGCTGTTACTTGTTCCTCTGATAAGCGTCCTGAACATCTTTTAGCTTGTTCAGACAAAAGATGTGCAAATGCTAACTTCAGATGGTTTTCTAAAGATTTCATAAGTGTTTTTTTTGTTTGTTTTGTTTTGTTTTTTAATGTGGTGTTGTAATTAATTTAATAAACAATAATTAATTTAACCCTTTATATTAGTTATCACATAATATTAGTTATTTATTAGTTATCACTATTTATTTTTCATGTTTTACTTGAGAGCATGTTCTGCAATTAGAAACACAATCAGATTTGTGTTAATTCAAACAATGCAAAATATTAATAGGGTCATTTCTGTTTTACGGTTCCTTTTCAAAATGTAACTTTAGTAGTTGATACAAATTCTTATATTAAAGGCTGATTGTTAGAAAGAGCAGAACCGAAATGTGTGACATTATATTAGTAGAATATTATGATTTTTCTTTAAAGAATTGTAAGTTCATTAAAGTTCATATTCTGATATAATGTTTTGGGGTGTGTATTATGGGGTATTAAATTAGGGTTATTAAAATTTGGTCTGAATGCCCTAGACAGTAATTGAGAAAAAATTAAATCAATTAAATTAAATAAATAGCTGATAAGCAAAATAATAGTTTTTTTGCCCCAACATTCAGGTTTTATATTTTCATGTTTCTTTTCCTAGAGGTCTTTACAACAAACAAACAAAAAAATTACAAAGCAAGTCTACATTTATAAGAGTGTTAAATTTGATTAAAAGCAGTGGTGAGTGTAATACTTTACAAGTATTGTAAATAAAGTTCAGTGTTCAATTTATTTATAAAGCATGTTTATTAATTAATTAATTAATTAGCATTAATAGACCTTGTTACAGCATTGATGTTGCAAAGACTTACATGCAACATTGCAACATATGACTTAAACACACCCAAACACATAAAAGCACGGGAGAAAATATGATTTTAAACAGATCTTTAAATTCAGATACTGTAGAAGCCGTTTTAATTAAAGGAGGCATGGTAAGCCTACTTATTACTTTTGTTCTGGGAACAAAACAACATAACCTAACATAAATCATCAGATATATTTTTAGTAACAAGTAAAATAACATATTAAATTTTAATAAACATGGAAATATCTTTTCAAAGTTAATTTATTTTCCCATTTATAGACAGCCAGTCCTATTGACTCATTTCGAGTAAAAATCATAAATGCGGAGGCGCTGTGTGATGCTTACTGTAGCTCTAGACTAAATGTGAACACCCATTTTCATTTTTCTCATCTCGGTAACAATTTATTTTGATGGTGTTTCACGAGTTCATGCTTCTTCCTTGATAATAGTAACAGCATGTTTGGCGAACCCTGCGTGCCTCTCTTGGAAGGAGCGAACGGCGGAGAAGGGGAGGTGGAGGGAATGCAAAGAACGAGATGCGGAAGGGAAGGAAACTGGTTTATTTATAGTGGGAAGATGAGGATTGGATTGGCTTGCGATGAAGGCAGTACTGATTGATGAAGTGGTGCCAGCTGTGTCTAAAATCGTACGCACTTCCTCATGAAATTGGTTTGCAACTTCATTAAAGGAATCATCAAATGTGAAACACTCATGTCATATCACTTGCACAAAAACAGCATCGGTATTCCTCAAAATGACTAAAAACAGTAAAGCGCAAACAGAATATAATGCAAGCTTGCAATAATTAAATATGTTAAATGCAAATGTCCTTTTAATGTCTAATCCCATTTTATTAATTATTTTGTTACTGACTTTCGGTGATTCAGATCAACCATACTAATAAACAAAAATGATGATGTGTCACGCCGTAGGTGTGCTCTGTGTATGTTTCTCTGTAACTATGTCATGTGTCCATGTGCATGTGTTTATCTTTTGATATCTGTTCCATGTGCTGTTGTGTTTTGTTTTCATTCTGTTCCCCCATGTGCTCTGATCGTTTGTAACCCTGCCCCTGTCATTAGTGTTTGATTATCTGCCAGCTGTCATTCCCAGGTGTATTGTCTTTAGTCTTTGATTGGTCTGTGTATTTATGTTTACAGTTGTTGTTTTTTTTCAATGATGTTAATTGTCAACAGCAGCTGTTCATTACTAATGCTCAATAATCATTCAACTGGTCACTTAATTATCTCATAAAATATAACTCTACTTATGTGGAGTGTTAATTTCACTCTATTTAAAATGGGACCAAACACACTCTGAATAGAGTTGATTTACTCTGGCAGATGTTCATCATTAATGCTCAATCTTCATTTAAATATTCACTTAATTAGCTCATTAACTTTAACTCTGGTTTAGAGTTAATTTAGATCTATTTAGAGAGGGAACATTCTCTGAATATAGTTATTTTTACTCCTATTATTCAGTTAAAAGGTTTGTAATGCAAGCGTAACATAACATGTAACTTTCTATAAAAGCATCTTAGTAATATAATTAACTACTATTTTAGGGAGTCATGCATACTAGAAGTAACTTTCCCTAATTAAACAATCAGCAGTGGTGTCGAAATAATGTTCATGTTTTTATGGAAGCATTTATTTCAGTTTCTTTCTTTCTTTCTTTTTGGCTCATGGATTATTTTGGCTACTTGCGTACACTGAAATCACAAGAATTGATCATAGCAAGATAACAGAGAATAAAATAAGAATAAGGGAGACAGTGACGTACTGTTCCTGGAGAGTCTTGTTCTACTGGTTACAACTATTACTGGAAAACTCTGCTTCAGTGATTGACAGCTGCAGTAAAGTGATAAAGAGATCTTGTAGCGTCACTGCCTGGAGGTTTTCTGAAAGTTCTACAGTGTATTAAATATTGACTATCCATGACAAGAAAGGAAAATTACAAGAAACCTGACTATTCAGATAACTAAATAGTAAATGAGGAACATCCTGAGATGAAGTCATAGTATGCTGTATGGTTTTGTGTGGTAATGAAGACTGTAGAAATGTAGTTGTTATTTTTCAGTGCTGCACTTGTGTTCAATTTTGTTAATATTAAAAATGAATGAAACCTAATGCATTAAATAATGCAACATTTATTTTACTACTTTTTTTAATTAAGTTTTTATTACGTTTATTTTTATTTTACACTTTTCAGATAATTTTTTTTATGTATTAGTACATGTAAGATGTAACAGCAAAAGATTTTGTTTGTTAAAAACAAAGATTTATGGACTCTGTTGTAACAAAAAGTAAATAAGCTAATGATCAGTCTGTTTTGTTTGTTTCTTTGTTTTTCATTGTGTGACATTAGAATTATTCTGTGTTATAATTTTATTAGTTTGCGCATCATTTTAATCATTGCTTGCATTCCTCTTGTGGTTTTTAATTACATGTAAACTTTATTAAGAATCATTAACATGGCTAAACAGTATTAACCAACAGAATTAATTAACACACTATTAATGTTTTTATGAAACTGCTAAACAAACCGAATCTGACATAATTCAATCCACATTCTTATCTGTTGGAGCACAGAGCAGAAGAATGTCTTTAAAAATGTAGACACACACAAGGTGTCACGCCCAGCTGGAGCTGCCGGCTAAATAAAAAAAAAAAGCTGTCCACTTTGTGTCTGTTTCCACATCCGGACTCCATTTCCCAGTATGCATCTCTCCCCCACAGCTGTTGCTAGTTTGGTTCAA
>JAUMHI010000053.1:17103547-17122003 GCA_032359435.1 Enteromius unitaeniatus | reverse complement strand
CAGGACAACATCATCTGCAAAAAGCAGAGATGCGATCCTGTGGTCCCCAAACCAGACCCCCTCCTGCTCCTGACTGCACCTAGAAATCCTGTCCATAAAGATAATGAACAGGACCGGTTACAAAGGGCAATGCGAACCAATCTCCTGCTCTGGTCGTACAGGGAGCCCTCCAGTACTCTAAAGAGGATATAGAGCTGGTCCAGTGTAACTCCAGACTAGTGGAGAGTCCACCCGCCATTGAGCAGTTGGGTTCCAGAGCCCGAGCTGAGCATGGAGGTGAGCCTGACTATGTCTAGATGGTACCTCTCAACCTCCCGCACTAACTCCGGCTCTTTTCTCTCCATATAGGGTTTTCTGGACCGCTCTTTGTCTGGCCTGTCACCTAGGACCTTTTTGCCTTGGGAGACCCTACCAGGGACATATAGCCCCCGACAACCTAGCTTCTAGGATCATTCAGGCACTCAAACTCCTCCACCATCGTAAGGTGGCGATCCAAGGAGAGGTAACGCTCCACGATCCACGCTCACTGTAACTTCAGGTAAAATTTGTGTTATTACATATAACATATTAACATTCTATTATTTGCAAATTTACTTGTGTTTTCTTATTTTTTAACAATTTGTCTTTATTGAAATGAGGTAAGTTAATGATCTTTGAAAAACCACAACATACAATTGAATTTACAAGACGGTGCTGTTGAGGTCGGCCGCCGTCCTGTCAGCTCCACTACGACTGTGCTTATTTTTCTTTTAGGGGCTCTGTATACTTTTGTCTGTCAGTAAAAGATTCAACGATTAATTATCATCATCATGCTATTTTATTTTCAACAGCTATGATAAATGTGTTGGTTGTTCTTTAGAAGGCAAAGCAGGGTTAGGGTTGAATCAGTGGTCATATAGTATCAAAATGTTATCAGTTTTGTTTAGTGAAGAATTACTTGAGACTATTTGTCCTCTGCAGCTTTACTGAGAGACTGATATTTTCAGATTTTGTGCTTTACATTTGTAGAAGCGTTTCTGTTTATCTCTATCCATGGTTAGATTATTCTGGGGAATCTTGACCAACTGCATTTGCAACAATTACTGGACAATCATCTGACGACTGAAATTTGGTAACTTGATAAGAATCTTTCATTGTGTGGAATCCATTTGGTGTCTTCCTTCTGAAAACTGATTATCCTGATCATCAGGTTTGACAACACAAACAAGGAAATACACAGTATTTCTCATGGGGATGGAAGTTTTTTTTTTTTTATTATTGAAGATGTTCAATTAGTATTAGTTAAATTTAACACTAACCTGGATTTGGTGTAAATGCTGTAACAGTGTTGCTGATTCTTAGTTCATGTTATGCATTAAGGGAGTTGCCTGTAAAATAAATATATGTACAGTATTTCTGCATTCTGTTATGATCTTGCTAGTTTACACATCTCAGAAGACCCATCTTATTAGACCACTGCCTGCAACCTTCACAATCTCATATGGCTGAACTCTAAAAGATTTAATGTAAACATATATTTATATACATATATATAAACATAATAATTATTTAAACTAATAGGTAACATCATTAAACTATTACCATAAATCTTTCAGGTCGCCTTTGAGTCTCTTTCTTTTGTAAAGTTACTTTGGAAAAAGTGCAAAACCAATTAAACCAGCACTGCTCTGATTCCATCTACATTCACATCTATTCAAGCACAGAACGAAAGAATGTGTTTCTGAATGCAGGTACAACCAGGAAACAACCAGTTTAAATAATAAATAAAAAACTTTTAATCCAGCACATCCAGCACCTATACGTTCAGCACTGCTGCCCCACAGGGTGATGTCCTCTCCCCACAGCTCTCCTTCCTTTACACCAATGACTACCTTTAAAGACCCCTCTTCCAAACTCAGGAAGTTTGCAGATGGTACCACACTCATCCAGGACAGTGATGAGTCTGCTTACAGACAGGAGGTTAAAGAGCTGGCTCTCTGCTACTGTTAAGAGTCGGCTCTCCCCCACTCACCAACAGTGGAGACATTCAGATTCCTGGGCACCACCATCTCTCAGGACCTGAAGTGGGACCCTCACATTGACTAAAAAGGCCAAGCAAAGGTTGTTTTTATTTGTCCTTGTTTGTCCTTGATTGTTGATTATTTTATGTTTCACTTTTAATTGTTTGATTATCGTACATTTCCATCATTTATTTTTTGTATCTAAATATTTGAATCTCACATTTATCATTCAAAGCAAACCATAATACACATTATTTCTGGTTTTGCTTTTTTCTTTATTCTCTCTTTTGGGGGTTGATTATTCCATTACTCATTCTGTAGGTTGTTGGGTAACAACATAATGATTGTAACTATATGTTTAATAGCATCTTTTTTGCAAATAAGGGTACAACTGGGCTAATTGTTCACCAGGGTAAAAAAGTGCATATCCCTTTATTCTCCTCTCAACCACTAGATGGCAAAAAACTAAAAGACTAAAAAGGGCCAGCAAAGATTGTTCTTCCTTCATCAGCTGAGGAAGTTCAACTTGCCACATGGAGCTGTTTTTACTATTTTTCTCATTGTCCATTTCGTATGTTACGCCTTTTATTATCTGTATCATGTCCTGTCATTCTGTTGCACTGTAGAGCTTCTGTCACTAAATCAAATAAACATACCTGGTAATAAATTCTGATTCTAATAAAGGCCCTGATGAGATTTGGAGATCTGAATTTCATTCCTCTCTGCAATTTGAAGCATTTAACAAGTTATTTATTTTCCTTTCATCACATTGTGCTCTAATAAGTTTGGCTGTTTCTTATATCTTGTAAACTGGCCTTTAAATGAAGTATCAGATTTATTATTTTTTTCCCAAAATGTGCAAAAAAAAAAAAAGAAGTGAAGTGACTTGTGGCTATACAAGTGCACACACACAGCAGTGAGAAGTGAACAACCACGCACACACACACCGTGAACACACACCGGGAGCAGTGGGAAGCCATTGCTGCGGCAACTGGGGAGCAGTTGGGGGAACTGTGCCTTGCTCAAGGGTCTGACCTCAGTGGTAGTATTGAAGGTGGAGAGAGTGCTGGGAATTCACTCCCACCACCCACAATCCCTGCCGGACCTAGGACTTGAACCCGCTACCCGCTCATCCAACTCCTTGGATAAAGAATAGGAATATGCAAGGAGTTGCGGTTTCATCATCTGTCATGCAAAATTACTAAGGATTTTCCAGTAATAAATATAATAAACATTATTTCTTATATTGGGTATTTGACATTGTCAGTGGACACACATAAAGTACCGTCAATCTTTCACTTTATCTAATCTTCAATTAATCCTTTGTTGTACATTGATAAAATGTAGAAAGTAATGTATTATTTAGAAGACATAAGATGGAATTCATGAAAATAAGATAAGACACCCACAGACTCGATGATACATGATAAACAGCAGAAAAGTAATACCAGACTTCACCTGCTGGACAGAGCAGGAACAGCATGACCTGGAAACAAATAGAAGAGAGCTGATAGTTGATGTGTTTACAGTGTGGTTACAGTATGAGCACCATTCCTTATTTGTCCTTGTTTCACTTTTAATTGTTTGATTATCGTACATTTCCATCATTTATCTTTTGTATCTAAATATATTAATCTCACATTTATCATTCAAAACAAACCATAATACACATTATTTCTGGTTTTGCTTTTTTCTTTATTCTCTCTTGCAAATAAGGGTACAACTGGGCTAATTGTTCACCAGGGTAAAAAAGTGCATATCCCTTTATTCTCCTAGGCACAAAAATCTCACCTTAGCACTTTTCTGAACCGACGTTGTCTATGCCAGCATTTTCCAAGCCTGTTCCTGGAGGCACACTAACACTACACATTTTCCAACTTTTAATAATAATAATAATAATAATAATACATTTTATTTATAGTGCACTTTATATTTGAAGCAAATCTCAAAGTGCTACAAATGAATTTGCCCCAAAAGCTTTAATAGAAAGATAAGTTTTAAGACCAGATTTAAAAGCATCAACAATCTGAGGCATTCTCAGACGCTCAGGGAGAGCATTCCACAGTCTAGGTGGAGCCGAGCAAAAAGCTCCATCTCCCATAATATCAAGCTTAGTCTTAGGAGGTTTCAAAAGAAGTACTAATGCAAAGCGAAGGTTGCGTGTAGACGTATGTTTGGTAATAAGTTCTTTGAGGTATACACTGGTAAGAAGGCCAACCCTGTAATCAATTAGGGTTAGGGTTAGGAGAATGAAACAGGGAGCCAGTGAAGAGATTTAATATGGGTGTAATATGGTTGTATTAACGCCCTCTTATCAGGATCCTGGCAGCACTGTTCTGCATATACTGCAACTTTTGAAGTGTTTTTCCAGTAGTCCCAAATGAGAGGTGCATTGCAGAAATCCAGCCTGGTGGAGTCAAACGCATGAACTTTTCTACATCAGCAAAAGTGAGTGCTTGACGCAGTTTGGCAATATTCCTGAGGTGGAAATATGACGTTTTACACAGATGTCTGACATGAGCCTCATACGTCAAATGAGAGTCCTTTTTAACCCTTAGGTTTATAATGGATGTTGACAATGGAATATCCTGAACAGAAAATGTAATACTGGTAATGTTAGATGTCCTAAACTGGTGTAGGGTGCCTACTAAAATAGCTTCAGTCTTAGAGCTGTTCAGCTGCAGGAAATTTTGCTTCATCCATGATTTTATCTCCTCCAAACAGACAGTCAAAGTGGATGATGGCAGAGTAGATGAGGAGGTTATCATCAGCATATCAATGAAATTAAATACCATGCTGGCTGATGATACAGCCCAGGGGAAGCATATAAAATATAAAGAAAATACAAAAAACAAAAAGAAATTCCTAATCAAACACACAAATCAACTCACCAGCTTGTTAGTAGAGACTCCAGCACCAAAAATTAGATATGGGAGACATGTGCGCTGTTGGTGTGCCTCCAGGAACAGGGTTGGAAAACATTGGTCTATGCACATAGAAATCCGACCAATCTTTGACACAAGCATGAAGTTGATTTTGGTGTCAAACTCCCTGAAGGGCCAGAGTCCTGCAGCGAAACAAACAAAACAGAAATTTTATTGTAAGAATATAGTAGTCCATTTTTCTGCCTTTATTAACCTTAATGGAAGTTTAAAACAATCAAGACAAACAAGACTGGCATCGTCACCAAACTGAGTAATCTATGGAGAAGGGCCTTGGTTAAAGTGGTGATCAGAAAGCTGATGGTCACTCTAGTTGAGAGAGAAACTCACAGAAGGGCAGACATCATTGCAACACTCCACCCATCTTGGTTTTATGGTTGTGTGACCAGACTCAATCCTCTCCTAACGCACACCCACTTTGTGTCATGGCCGCATCACTACCTCAGGTGTGCATTATTTGCTAAAAAAATTATGTCTGCCATATTTAATTCCCTAAGTAGGTGATTTCATAGTGTGCTATTAAAAACACTAAGCTTTCTGTACAGTTTAATTTTGGTTAAATATGTTTTTGTTTGTTTTTATACTTCCTTAGAAATACTTCTCATGTTCAATTTCCATCTAGAAAAATCATATTTGAATTATTCTGATAGCACATATACAATTATATATAGGCCTATAGTAGTTGTGTCAAAACTTTTTGGGGCTTGTTTAACGCATCAAAAACATTTAACGAATTTAATCTGGAGTGGGGCTAGGGTTGACCAGTCATCAATCACATGAACGAAGACACCGGTGTGCACTGTAGCCTGTATCCTTTCATACCAAAACTCAAAGTAAATCACGAGCATGCAATGTCATTCAGTTAAGTTATGAGTATTATACGAGTCATATTTAAGAACATGCCTCTGAAATGGTTTTTAAAACTGTCCTGTAGCAGCCCAGACTGTCTCACTCAACTAACACACTGGATTTAATTCATCAGCTTGTTAATAGCCTTTGATTCAGTGGCCTTCTCCTGGTGCTCTCAATCCAGGCTATTTGTATGTGCACTATACTAAATATTATAACTTTAATTCCAAAGATTTAAATTCTTGGAACAATTCAACTTTATTATCGTAATTTCTGACTATATTCTGAAAATATTTTTACTTTATTCTCATAATATACCGACTTTATTCGCATAGTATTTTGACTTAATTCTTGAATTTTTTTTTTTTTTGGTAACAAGATACTAAAACCAATTGTAACCTAGGAAATGTAAGAAAAAGCACTGAAAAACTAAGCTGCAGCCTATGCCATACAGATAATACAAGCATAGATGTCATATGTCAGATATGGCATATCTAGCATAGTATGCAGAAATCTACTGCCATTAATCAACAAGTTAACAGCAATTATCATACTGTATTATTCATCAACGTGGTACTAGCATGTCTAAATCCCTAAAAAGGGATTAATAACAACAGACTTTGGCAGTAAAAGTGTTATAATACACCTACCTTAATAGAAAGGCACAGAAGAAACAGTCGATGTAAAAAAAAAACCTGTTTAGGAATGTTTTGTTGCAACTTGCTGGCACTTCTCAACTTTTTCTACAGTAACTTAGGCTCTGCCTACTCAGCTGCGTCATCAGCGCGCGCTTGTCATAACCACACGGCGGCGCCGATGATGTTTTCTACTGTACATGTAATGTTATGCTATGTTATGTCTGAATGCAGCATATAACCGAATATGCTAGTGATCTCACTGGTCGTGGGTCTCAAAATGTCAGTATAGTATTATGTAATGTGTTTATCCATAAGCATAAAATTATTATCATTTAATTCTGATGTACATTAATGTAATAAATTCATCTTAGATAAGAGACAGGGATATTTATACCCTAAAAAAATATATATATAAAAATATATATATATTTTTAATAATATATTTATAAAAAAAAAAAAAATATATATATATATATATATATATACATATATATATATATATATAAAAGTATAAAAAATATTTTTGCATATTTGCTCAAATATGAAACAAAAGGACAAAGCAAAAGAACAAGTGATGTAACAAAGCTGTCTTCATAATCTGTTTTCTTTAATTCTCGAGTAATATGACAGATAAATAAAGATAATTAGATAAATGTGATATCAATATTTTAATACCATCTGTACAACAGTATTTATTTTCTATTGTCATGATACTAATACTTATTTGCGTCAATTGTGTGTAGCAATGGATATTCATTTCTAAAGGATCTAAAGAATGTTGCAGCACTGGTTGATTGGGTGAGGTTTATTTCTTACACACAGAATTTTTGGTGATCTATTGTTATCATACTGATCGTTCACACAGGTGAGGCTGCACAAGGCTTTGATCAACCTTCAAGGACAGCTGCCACTCCCAGTCAATATATAAGAATACATCAGAAATAAAAAGACGTTGCATTTTGGCACACACACAAAAATGCTCATAACACGCGTACACATACATGCACGTCATTATGCTGCTGCTGTTTATATCAGGGGAGAGGCCATAAAAGGGCCAGAGGGCACAGATCCACCCAAGATTCATATTTGAACTTTTTTTTTTCAGCTATAGCAATTGCAAAACATTATGAAGTGAGCAGTAATTAATACTATTAAATATATACAGTAAATAAATGTAGGTAATTAAAGCAACAAATGAGTTAGAAAATAACATGAACTAATAAAACAAATCAGTATCACAGTGACAAAGGTGTTGATTAGTCACGGCTGAATTTTATATTTAAATCATGCTATAATTTTGATATATTACTACAGGAAAATTAAAAATGTGTATTTATTCACCCTGTGGGTATGCCACATCAGTCTTACAAACCACTATGATAGTGGACAATTATTATTACTATGTAATGTGGTTTAAAAAGACAAGTCCAGCAATTTATGTCATTATGGATTTATAACACAGATTTCACACACATTGTACAGACAAAACCCACTGATCTCAAAAACAATGAAAACGGCTAGCCTGGTAATCCCAAACTGCTACTTCGCATTGCTTCTTAGAGAATAGAAGGGCATAATTGACTAGTGTTTTCTTTCTCGGGGGGTGAGGGCGAAGTGTAAAATCATTGGTGTACCCGTATGCCAATCACATTTGACTTTGGCCTTCCCAACATCTCACTGATGATCTGTTGCTAAATTAAATAGTAGTTTGACCTGAAGCAGTACCACAGTGACCAATCGATGTATGACATCATCAATCACTCACTCCAGTGCTGCTTCAAGTCGAACACACCTAATCTCTTCCCAAAACCTTTTGAGAGTAACGCCACAACATCACCTCAAAATTTGTACTACTCTTGTTTGGGCTTCAGATGGCAAATGGCGGGAATCTTCTTCACAACAGAGCAAATAGCAATCTCGTGTCTCCATGTCTGCTGTCGTTTAAGATTTCCCTAACCTAAACTATAATCTTAAACTTAGCACTTAGCATGTATGTCCCGGCTCTAAGTCCACCCTCTATTCGTTGATCAGAGAAACCATAAGATAGCCTGTACAGAAGCGAACTGAAATTGAGCGGAAGTATGTAGTTTGACATAGTCAGGCTAGAAAACAGCCATCCAAACAGAAAATCCATTTTAGTAAACAAACCAGAACTGAAAAATCATTTGTTTTCTACAATGGATGGCAATGAAAAGGTTTTCCATATGTCTTTTATGTATATTTAACTTTTCTATTTAAAATGCTTCTACTATTATTCTCTCTTCTTCATCTCTTTTTCATATATCCTCCACTTTTCTCCCATCATCTCTTTCTATTTTCTCCACTGTTTCTTTTATCATCTCTCCTCTTCCTCCTATTTCTTCTCTTATTTTTCTGTTCATTCCACTCTGCAATTCTTTCTCTTGTAAATGATTTATTTCGTAAATTGTGCTTTGTGGAAGTATGGCTTAGTCGTAGTGTTGACGGCCGAAACTTGAATCAGATGTTAATAGACTAGGGCTATTAAAAGGAGTATAAAAACAGTGTTGTCAGTCATGACTTCTGTCAAGAAATAGTGCAAACCCTGGACCATGATGATTATTAAATGGAGTCCGAAAGACCGCACGTCCTGCTTTATTCTGAGCAGCGTGCCACTAGCGCTACAACAAACAACAACACAACTGTCAAAATGCTGGGTTTTCAGTGACCTCGTAAATACAGCACTTACAAAGTTCTAAATGGTCGTAAAGAGTTTTTTGAAGGTGTGTCTGGTCCAAGTCATGTGCATCAAATTTTAAAGTGCCGCCGCTACTTTTAAATTGACACCTACTACGGTCCGTCATAGAAATCATAGAAGAAAAGAAATCACTTTACTTTCACTGATTAAGTTTTGTAGTTTAAGTAAAGATTAATTTATGCATATACAATGTATAGTTCATGTGAGGATTGTTTGAGGATTGAAATAATTTGAAAGCTAAAAAAATTTAGTTTTCAGAACCGCTACTAAATGTTACAAATAATGGCTTTCATTCGTACTGTAACATTCAATTGCTATAATTGATGGCTAAAATTGATGGAAAGATGCTTTTAAGACATCGGCAGTAATGCATTATTATCATAAGTACGGGCCATTGTTACTTCTTAGTAACAAAAATGCCATTTAACATGTTAATTGTATACCATCTTTATATTATTTCTTTTAAGAGCTCACGTTTCCTGGTAATAAAACATAGCGCAAATTTGGCGAGCTGTCTGGGGAGTGAGCCGGGAGAACGGTGCACTCCGAACCCTAGGGAATAGAACCTTAGCGAGGGTGAGGGTTCATCGCTCGGCTCGTTCGCCGTCTGCCCCCCTGGAACGTGAAACGTGTGGGAGAAGGTGGAGAAGGGGAGGAGGAGGGATGCGATCAAAGTGAGATGTGGGAACATAGAAGCTGTGCTATTTTATAGTAAAGCGAAGCGATTTGATTGGACATGCTTGATTAGAGAATCGGCTGCCAGCCGTAAGTAATTACTGCGTTCACGATCCTCTCGAAACCATGTTTTTTGCAAAACATAAACTACATTAATTTAAAGATTCGATGTGAAATTATGACGATATAAACATATTAAAATGCAGTTAATTAAAATTAATTACAATAAAAATGTATATTTTATTATTTTAATCAAATTTACAGACAGCACTAATGTTAACCTTTTCTAAGTGTTGGTGTTGATGATATTAGTTAGAATAGCCCTTAACTATAGATAGACTGCAATGATCATAGGAATGCGTCTCATCATAATACAGCTAAATCTGATTGTCTTTTATCTACGTCCATCTATTCAAGACTAAAAAAAAATTTCTCAATAGCAGGTGTACAAAGAAATACTGGCGTCATGTGACAAGAAGAAAAGGAAGAAATAACAACTGGTTTGAATTATTGTTGGAGGTGGTGTATTGTTCAGCCCAACCCAAGTTTTAAAAAAGTTCCACCCACATTTATTAATACAGTCAGAGAAACAATTTTGAGACCTGAAGTTCTTTCTTCATTGTATTCTGTAACTGGATTAAGCATTACTGTGTTTTGGAGTTGGCTGTGTATCTACATTTTGTCTCAGGTAAAGTTACTTTGTCTCATTTTATCCCACTGAGCTGTTTCACTCATCTTCTTTTTGTTAAATCTAAATTATGTTCCATATTACTTTGTAATATATTTAATGAAATTTAATATAAACATTAGTAAATAACTGCTTTTAATTTGTTTTCCCAACTGTTGACAACAAGTTAAACAAAATTTACCACAACAGTGGTACCAACCTATAGGGAACTACATACCTATATATTTCACGTTTATATGTGTGTGCACAGGTGCAGGAGGTGCGACTATTCACAATGAGGTTCATATTCTCATTGTGTGTTTCAATACTGTTACTATACAGTGAGTGTTTTATACATCTTTTAATACTTTTTTTTTGGCCAAAAAACTAAACCAAAAAAAAAAACTGGAATGATGCTGTATTTAAAAATTTGAAATGACTGTATTTTGTTTTCTAATTAAAACATTATTTTGATATTCTTCTGCTTTAAAGGTGAAATAACTGATGGACAAATTGAAGGTATTTTTTTTACATTCATTTGCTAATAAAAGAGCTTAAAACAAAACTTTTGCTTCACACGAAAGTACAGTAATTTAAGAATTTAAACGTTTATTGTGATTGCATGACATGAAAGTCTCCAGTATTCCCAGTCCTCATAGTAGAATTAGACATTGTTCCTTAATAAACTGTTTTAAGTTCCACTAAATAAATGTATTGTGAAAACTTGTGTTGTGTTGAAATTCAGCCCACAAGTTGTTTTTGTTGTTTGTTTTTTTTTTTACTTGTTGCAATAGTGTAAGCAACTAATGGAATGTAGCACGTCATGGAATTTCATTTTAAAAACACATGCTGTAGGTGTGTGCACCCGACCACTGTAAACCGACCTATCTATTCAGTCATAATTCACATTCTGAGCTACACGTTTTACTTTACTTACTTACTTTTACATTTCCCACTACTGTTTAATTTACACTACCCTACAACAGTACAGTACATTAGACTGTTTTTATCCTCATTGTCACTGCTAAAGGAAAAGAGATGTTTAGGTTTTAGCAACTTCAAAGTCAATAATTTTCATAATATTCATACAACAACTAATGTTATTTAAACTAAACTGTAAATGTTTTATAACAGTTGACCCTTGCTACAGCTACAATGAGCTGGATGATCCTCGAAGAGCGACTAACAATCAATATTCCTCTGAAATAATGTGTGACTGTGAGATCAGCTGGAACGGCTGGTACCGTCTCTACATTCAGGGTCAGAGCGTTAAGATGCCAGACACATGTGTAGAGCAGGACAGCTGTGGCACTCATGCTCCACTCTGGCTGAAAGGAGGACATCCAACAGTTGCGGATGGAGTGGTCACTCGAGAGGTCTGCGGTCACTATGACAATGACTGCTGCTCTTTTTACTCTAATCCCATTAAAGTCAAAGCCTGTCAAGAAGATTATTATGTGTATGAGCTTGTGAAACCAGCTTTCTGCTATTTAGCATATTGTGCAGGTAAATATATTTTAATGAAATAATATATTATAATATATGTATGTTGATTTGACTTTAATCTCTTCTTCCTTCTTTCATTTTATAGATGCAACAAGCATCAACATCACATATACAATTACGACTGGTAATGTAATGTTTTACAATCTAGAGAGCTACTAGATTAACATTGCTCTAAAACGTGTATCATCAGCCTACAAGGGAGAGTTCACCCAAAAATTAAAACTGTGTCACTAATTACGCCCACTCATGTTGTTCCAAACCTGTAAGACACTTGTTCATCTTCAGGACATAAAATTAAGATATCTGATGAAATCCAAGACCTCTCTGACCCTCCACAGACAGCACGATTACTACCATGATCAAGGCACAGAAAGTAAGGACATCGTTAAAATAGCCCTTGTAACATCAGTGGTTCGACTGCATTTTGAAGAATCTATGGGTTTTTAAATCGTTACTCGTTGTTTTATTAACACAACATGTACTCATGTACACAACACAACATTAACACAAAATGTATTCTCATAGCTTCATAAAATTACAGTTGAACCACTGATGTCGCATGAACTAGTTTAACTATGTCTTTACTAAGTTTCTAGGCCTGGGAATATATTTCATTGCTGTCTATGCAGTCATCATAAATTCTTGGATTTCATCAAAATTATGTTAAATAATTTTCTTAAGATGAACGAAGATCTTGGGTAATTTAGTGATTGATTGATGAAACTTTTGTCATTAATCACTTACCCCCATGTTATTCCAAACCCGTAAAACCTTTGTTTATCTTCAGAACACAATTTATGTTTACAACCTTCCCATTGACTGCCTAGTAAATTACACTGTCATGGTCCAGTAAAGCATGAAAAGACAAAGTCAGAATAGTCTTTCTGCCATCAGCATTTTTGTACACAAATGCAAAGAAAATAAAAATAGCAACTTTATTCAACAAATCACTCAATCTGTGTCTCTCTGCATTATGACAAAATTTTAATTTTGGGTTGGAGTAACCCTTTAACATAAATGAAAAGAGATTCTAAGACTCAAACATTGATTTGAACTTTAAAACTATTTATTTTATACTACAGCTATCCAACAATGAAAAGTACACAACATGTACAATACACTACAATATAAACAAAATTTTGTTTTTTCCTTAATAGCAGTTCCCCCTGTTGACCCTTGCAATAACTACAATGTGCTAGATGATCCCTGGAGATCCACCAGCAATCAATACACCTCTGAAATAATGTGTGACTGTGAAGTTAGCTGGAATGGCTGGTACCGTCTCTTCATTCAGAATCAGAGTGTTCAGATGCCAGACACATGTGTTGAAGAGTATAGCTGCGGCACTCATGCTCCACTCTGGCTGAATGGAGGACATCCAACAGTTGAGGATGGAGTGGTCACTCGAGATGTCTGCGGTCACTGGGACAATAACTGCTGCTATTTCAACTCCAATCCTATTCAAGTCAAAGCCTGTCCAGGCAATTATTTTGTTTACGAGTTTGTGAAACCCACTTTCTGCTCCTTGGCATACTGTGCAGGTAAATACATTTACATTTGACCTTTGTTTACATAAGTCATAGTTAGATTGTTGTTGACATAAAATTTATAATAAAATTTATTTTTCAGCTGTAGCGAGCATTAAACCTACCCACACTACTAGCACACCAATGAAAACCTCAACAATAGCCAGTACAACAATGGCCTTAACAGGTAATGTATTATGCTTAAGTTGAAATCAGTAGGATTTGTGCTGCTCACAAATTTTTATTTTAATTGAGTTAATAGAAGTTAATTAATAAACCTATTTATGAGATTATTTTTTGACATCATCCTTATTTGACAGCGTTTTACACAGGTGCCTAAAACTAATTAACTGTCATCTAAATCTCTGTGTGGAGTTTCGGCTGTTCGACTCCTTGAACAAAAATCTCATTGGAAAATTACAACTAGCTGCAAACTTAGTGTTTGAAAATGTAAACTGACATTTCCTACTGACACACTACAGCAAAAAAAACAACAAAAAAACCTGACTTTTAGTTGTTGAAAGTATTAGTGTTCTAATCAATTTGGCCACCATTGTTTATGTAAAAATGCTTTTTGTTTAAATAATAATAATATATATTTTTTTTTTTCAGACACTGGGAACAACAGCATTTCCTATACAACTATCTTGATAGAAACAACCTCCAACACAAAAAACACATTAATAGAAACAACTATCATGGTCACTGGTAATGCAGAAACAATTTCCACAGAGCCCACAACAGCAAACCACAGTATCATAACTCCAGAAAGTTCCACAAAGGAGACCACAACCATTAGCAGCAGCACAACATCTCCCGAAAGATCAACAACACAGACAACAACAGATAGCACAGTTCCACAGACTACTAACGCAGAGACCACAACAACAGAAAGCCCAACAACCGACATTACGACAACAGAACGCACAACCCCAAAAAGTACTACCACAGAGACCATATTTTCCACAACTCAAGAAAATATTATCAAAGAGATCACAACAACAGAAATTACAACCACTGGCAAAACATCTCCAGAAAGTACTACCACAGAGAACATACAAACAGAAAGCACCACAACTGACATTACAACTCCAGAAAGTACTACTACAGAAACCACAACCACAGAAAGCACCACAACTGCTATTACAACAACTAAAAGTACAACTACTGGCACCACAACTCCAGAAAGTACTACTACAACTGACATCACAAAGGAAACTACAACCACTGGTACCAAAGCTCCAGAAAGTACTACCACAGAGACCACAACAGCAGAAATTAGAGCTACTAGCACCAAAACTCCAGAAAGTACTACCACTGAGACCACAACAACAGAAAGTACAATGACTGGCACCACAACTCCAGAAAGTACTACCACAGAGACCACAACAACAAAAATCACAACTACTGGCACCACAACTCCAGAAAGTACTACCACAGACACCACAACAACAGAAAGCACCACAAATGAATTTACAACAACAGAAAGTACAACGACTGGCACCAAAACTCCAGAAAGTACTACCACAGAAACCACAACAACAGAAAGCACCACAAATGACATCACTGCAACAGAGAGCACAACCACTGGCACCACAACTGCAGAAAGTACTACTACAACTGACAACACAACAGAAAGTAGAACTACTGGCACCACAACTTCAGAAAGTACTACCACAGAAATTACAACAACAGAAAGCACAACATCTGACATTACAACAACAGAGAGCACAACCACTGGCACCAAAAGTGCAGAAAGTCCTACTACATTTGACATTACTGCAACAGAAAGTACAACCACTAGCACAACAACTTCAGAAAGTACTACCACACAGACCACAACAATAGAAAGTATCATAACTGACACTACGACAACAGAAAGCACCACAGCTGACATTACTACAACAGAAAGTACAACCACTGGTACCACAACTGCAGACATCACAACAGCAGAAAGTACAACAACTCCAGAAGGTACTACCACACAAACCACAATAGAAAGTACAACGACAGGCACCACAACTCTAGAAAGTACTACTACAGAGACCACAACAACAGAAAGCACCACAAATGACATTACAACAACAGAAAGCACAACCACTGGAATCACATCACCAGAAAGTACTACTACAGAAACTACAGCAACAGAGAGCACCACAACTGACATTACAACAACAGAAAGTACAACTACTGGCACCACAACTCCAGAAAGTACTAATACAGAAACCACAAAAACAGAAAGCACCACAACTGACATTACGAAAACAGAAAGTACAACAACTGCCACCACAACTCCAGAAAGTACTACCACAGAGACCACAATAACAGAAAGCACCACAACTGAACTTTTGACGACAGAAAGCACAACCACTGGCAGCACAACTCCAGAAAGTACTACCACAGAGACCACAATAACAGAAAGCACCACAACTGACATTTTGACAACAGAAAGTACAACCACTGGCACCACAACTCCAGAAAGTACTACCACAGAAAGCACAACCACTGGCACCACAGCTCCAGAAAGTACTACCACAGAGACCACAACAACAGAAAGCACCACAACTGAACTTTCGAAAACAGAAAGCACAACCACTGCCACCACATCATCAGAAGGTACTACTACAGAAACCACAACAACAGAAAGCACCACAACTGATATTACAACAACAGAAAGTACTACCACAGAAACCACAACAAAAGAAAGCACCACAACTGACATTACGACAACAGAGAGTAAAACTACTGGCTCCACAACTCCAGAAAGTACGACCACAGAGACCACAACAACAGAAAGTACAACCACTGGCACAACAACTCCAGAAAGTACTACCACAGAGACCACAACTCCAGAAAGTACAACTACAACTGACATTACAACAGAAGGTACAACCATTGGTACAACAAATGTAGAAAGTACAACAGCAGAGACCACAACAGCAGAAAGAACCACAACTGAAATTACAACAACAGAAAGTACAACTACTGGCATCACAACTCCAGAAAGTACTACTACAACTGACATTACAACAGAAAGTACAACCACTGGCACCACATCACCAGAAAGTACAACTACAGGCACCACAACTCCAGGCACCACAATTCCAGAAAGTACTTCTACAACTGACATTACAACAGAAATTACATCTATCGGTACCACAACTGTAGAAAGTACAACAGCAGAGACCACAACAGCAGAAAGAACCACAACTGAAATGACAACAACAGAAAGTACAACTACTGGCACCACAACTCCAGAAAGTACTACTACAACTGACATTACAACAGAAAGCACAACCACTGGTACCACAACTCTAGAAAGTACAACAGCAGAGACCACAACAGCAGAAAGCACCACAACTGAAATTACAACTACTGGCACCACAACTCCAGAAAGTACTACTACAACTGACATTACAACAGAAAGTACAACTACTGGCAACACAACTCCAGAAAGTACTACCACAGAAAGTATAACTACTGGTACCACAACTCCAGAAAGTACTACTACAGAGACCACAACTACAGAAAGCACCACAACTGGCATTACGACAACAAAAAGTACAACTACTGGCACCACGTCACCTGAAAGTACTACCACAGAAACCACAACAACAGAAATCACCACAACTGAAATTACTACAACAGAAAGTACAACCACTGGCACAACAACTCCAGAAAGTACTACCACAGAAAGCACAACTACTGGTACCACAACTCCAGAAAGTACTACTACAACTGACATTACAACAGAAAGTACAACAGCAGAGACAACAACATCAGAAAGCACCACAACTGAACTTTCAATAAAAGAAAGCACAACTAGTGGCACCACATCACCAGAAAGCACTACTACAGAAACCACAACAACAGAAAGTACAACAACTGGCACCACCACCCCAGAAAGTACTACCACAGAGGCCACAACTACAGAAAGCACCACAACTGACATTACTACAGCAGAAAGCATAACCAGTGGCACCACATCACGAGAAAGTACTACTACAGAAACCACAACAACGGAAAGTACAACCACTGGCATGACAACTTCAGAAAGTACTACTACAGAAAAAACAACAACAACAACAACAGAAAGCACCACACCTGACATTACGACAACAGAAAGTACAACTACTGACAACACAACTCCAGAAAGTACGACAACAGAGACCACAACTACAGAAAGTACAACCACTGGCACAACAACTCCAGAAAGTACTACCACAGAAATCACAACAACAGAAAGCACCACAACTGGCATTACGACAACAGAAAGTACAACTACTGGCACCACATCACCAGAAAGTACTACCACAGAAACCACAACAACAGAAAGTACTACCACAGAAAGCACAACTACTGGTACCACAACTCCAGAAAGGGCTACTACAACTGACATTACAACAGAAAGTACAAGAGCAGAGACCACAACAACAGAAAGCACCACAACTGACTATACAACAGAAAGCACAACCACTGGTGCCACAACTCTAGAAAGCACAACAGCAGAAAGCACCACAACTGAAATTACGACAACAGAAAGTACAACTACTGGCAACACAACTCCAGAGAGCACTACCACAGAAAGTACAACTACTGGTACCACAACTCCAGAAAGTACAACAGCAGAAACCACAACAACAGAAAGCACCACAACTGAAATTACTACAACAGAAAGTACAACCACTGGCACCACAACTCCAGAAAGTACAACAGCAGAAAGCACCACAACTGAAATTACGACAGCAGAAAGTACAACTACTGGCAACACAACTCCAGAGAGTTCTACCACAGAAAGTACAACTACTGGTACCACAACTCCAGAAAGTACAACAACAGAAAGCACCACAACTGAAATTGCGACAACAGAAAGTACAACTACTGGCAACACAACTCCAGAGAGTACTACCACAGAAAGTACAACAGCAGAGACCACA